>JAHLJT010009436.1:52218270-52380458 GCA_031308135.1 Acheta domesticus
AAAATAAGTCTATTCATTTGCCTCAAATTGGAGGTAAGGGTTTGGCCGCATGAACTGGAAAGACATTCAGGATCAGTGACACTTTCATTACAATGGCCTCAATGAAGAAGAACTTCGGGTAATCATAAGTGAAGAAAACTTCCTCGAAGGTAACGAGGAAGTAACGGAAGCAAAACCGCGTCTTGGAGCAACTTCAATGTCAAAACTAGTAATGGCGTCCTAAAACTGCAACAAGTATGGTAGAAAGGGCATTAGAATGTGATACGAACAAGAAATAACTTCGAAATTTGAGAGTGAAATAGAATCAGCAACTCTCGCAAATTTGGATATTAGAACAACTAGGGAGGTGTAGAAAAAAATCCTTTTCTAATCGCTTTTAACTTTGAAATCAGTTTCAAACATTGTTTTATTTGAGTTTTGAATTTGAGTTAATTGTGAATTCTGTTTGTAGTAGCGTTTACTCACTTCTATTGCAGTTGATTGTCAGATTCTTTTTCTTTCTTTTCTTGTATCCAGGAACCTAACCCACCTTTCTTCATTAAAAGATAGACTAACATTCGCGGATTTAATATTCGCGAGGTTTTTTGGGAACCTAACTCTCGCGAATGTTGAGGGATTACTGTATAACAACAAATATGTTTATTGTTTATCAAAAATCTGTGATGCCCCCCCTCCAATGGATCCCCCCCTGCGTAGGGCTGGGAGGAGGGCGAGCTGTCGGCGGCGGCGGGCGCGGTGCTGTCGGCGGCGCGCGTGCTGGCCGGGCCGGTGCGTGCTTGGCGGCGCGCAGCGACGCCTCCCCCGCGGCGGCGGGGCTCCTGCGCCGCCTGGCGCCGTCCGCGCCGCTGCTGCTCGCCCCGCCCGCCCGCGCCGCCGCGTGCCAGGGGCCGCCGTGCTGGTGGCGCGCTCGCCGGCGGCGGCTGGCGCCCTGGCCGCCCGCATACCGCCGGCGCACCACGACGGCCCCTTGCTGCTGGTGGCGCTGGGCGGGGGAGCGGCCTGGCCCCGCACCCCGCCGCCGCAGCGCTCGCTTTTGCTCGTTGTGTCGAAGGTAAGGACGGTGGTGGAGGAGGAGGAGGATTGCGGGAAAATGATTTTTGAGTTTTCTAGCAGAACCCGGCTGACGTTGTCCAGACCGCTCTCTTTTTTTCCCTCCCTCTTTTTCCCTCCTCTCTTGTTCTCGCCTCTTTTTTTCTCCTCTTTTCTCCCATCTCTCTCTTTCTCTCCCTCTCTATTTTTCTCTCCTCTTCTTGTTCTCTCCTCTTTCTTGTTCTCTCTTTCTTGTTCTCACCCCATTCTTGTTCTCTCCCCTTTCTTGTTCTCTCCTCTTTCTTGTTCTCTCCTCTTTCTTATTCTCTCCTCTTTCTTGTTCTCTCCCCTTTCTTGTTCTCTCCCTTTCTATTTCTCTCCTCTTTCTTGTTCTCTCCTCTTTCTTGTTCTCTCCTCTCTCTTTTCCTTCCCTCTCTTTTTCTCCCCTTTTTTCTTTTTCCCTCACTCATTTTCCTCTCTCTTTATCTCCTCCTGACACTCGGCAACGCTCAGCAACAATGAAGTTCAGGTGAATTGGAAATTGCACTTAATGAAGCGCCGTCTTGTGACGTAACATTAATTGTATAATACCTATGTCCTTTGCGCAAGTGTAAGCAATAAGTTGACAAAGTTTTATCGCAGTCGGCTGAAGGGTACGGCAGCACATAAAATATGAACAAACGAACATTGATTTTTATATATTAAGATATTGATGTGAAATCGAAACTAAAAAATTGTCGTGTTTACTTAACAGAAAACTTATTACATTTATACACTATATACATTTAACTAGAAGTTCTACAAAATGGAATAGACTTTCCCGTGCTAAGTGTGAATCCGGATTACCTGTTTGATTTTTCTCCAACCCTCCCAGGGCTCCCATCTATCGGCTCTCAAGAGGCCGTCCGCGGAAAAAACCGTTCTTCTGGAGAAAGACTCAGTGAAGAACTCACTTGCACTCCCCGCACATAATGTCCAGGTCTTAAACAATACCTCTGTCTAGGAGGAAGGGAAGTCCAACGTTTTAGTAGAAGCTACCCAAAAAACGAGTTTTTCTCTCGAAAAATACCAGTTTTCCCACAGCATCTCTTTACTACAAAACCATATATGAGAAAGTGATATTGTAAAATTTACTAGGAAAAATTTCAAAAGGATAGTTCACAAAACAGTCGGGATATAAAGTAAAATCGTTCACTTAGCGAAGTAAACGGCTTGGTTCTGATTAAAACGGATCCATCAATAGCAGAATTTTTGAGATGTTTCACTTTCTCACAATTTTTGAGTTGTTCGCCGACGATTGCTTTAATTGTATGTAGATGATGTGTTGACTTGTTTCTCATTAAACACCAACTAGATCACTATCCATTTTAGAAAATCACACAGAGTAAATGCAGAAGAATGTTATCTAAATTATAAATGTTCTTTTCAAAATTAATTTGTGCGGGTTTACAATGGGAGACGTAAATTTTTAAACATCCTAAACCACACGCTTTTCTTCAGAAGGGAAATAAATCAACTCATCTTACTGGACTTTACCGCGTGTCAATAAAGCTAAAAGCCTAAAACATGCCTCGGAGTAACTTTGCGTAGGATTTTCCTGCTGGAAGTGATACCTTCGTGCTTGCCTAGATTGCACTGGGGGGGGGGGGTCTGTTTCATGTTCGAAGTATCTGGCATTATGAAACAAGCGTAATATATCATTGACTAACATGGAGATCGTGAAATAATCTTCACCATTAAATATCCATGAATTGTCAAATATTGGCGATAGCGTTACTGTCGAATCTCTTATTAAGGTGATAAAACATGTAATAGTAAATTCCAAACATGTAAAACGTACTCTTATAGAATAATACTCCTCAAATACAACTTAAGCTAACACTTAATTGCGGACATGCTTCTCCTCTCCATGTTCCAGATCCCTAGCTCTTTGGAGGTAGTATATCTTATTAGGGATATCAATATCAAAACAGAATCGAGAAACATTTTCTTATATTGGAATTGAAAGAAAGGAATTGATGTCGAAATTAATCAGAGATTTTCATATGATTTTACGTTTTTGTCCAGAGATAATTGAGAATTAAATTTATTAAAAGTATATTGAAACATTCTGTAGGCATACATCATTTTATATACCCTCAACGATGCAATTCTGCCTTATTGTGAACAGATTGACTATCTTAATTTGCACTTCCCTTTTATGTTTATTTAATTGAAAATCTAGTTACATAGACAAATTTTAAGTCGCAATTCTGGTTTCAGTATACTATGAATTGAAAAAAAAATAATAAAATTATTAGGATTCTTTATACTTTTGTTTTATTTTTTCAATAGTGGGATAATGATTCAAAAATACCCAGAAGTATTTGATAAAATAACCAAAACCATTAATATTTCTCCATCCAAATCCCTAAAATTGTAAAAGCATCGATATATGCATTTCATCGATCCAAAGTTTGTCTGTAGAATCAAGGCATCCCCAATCGAAAGATGTGGATACCATTGTTCCGATGCAGGAATCTGGAACGGCAGCATCGACGACGGGTGAGGGAGGAATGCCAAACTTAAATGGAGTTGTGGGGCGCCGAGGCGGCGTTCGACGGTGTGTGGCGAGGCCCTGGGTTCGCTACCCAGATGTGGAGCGTTGCTGGCTGATTGGCGCAAGTGCCTCACTACGATGGGCAAGAGTTCGTCCTCAGCACATTCGACATGTCGCCGTACATCTACATTAGTAAGTCTATTGGAGTCTTACACTATTGTAGGGTATAACAATAATAACAATAATAATAATAATAAAATAATAATTTGTATTCCCATCTTGTTTTACAGAGATAATTTATATTGCATTTTCTAGGAATTACTAACCATCGACAACCAGTTCTGATGGTTAGGAATACTGAGCTTATAATTAATTTTCTTTCTGCTTTGTACTTATTAATATTTTTGTGTATGGCGTGTTGTGAAATATTTGTTTTGGAAAGATCACTATACAAGTTTTTTTGAGAACATACAAACATAAAAACCTAGCCTTAAAACTAAAAATAAGTGAAAATTTACAGATATTGTAGCAATAGGTAAAGTCAAATATATAACTATATAATAAATTTTAAACTTAATTTACACAGTCAACAGTTTTTTACACAGTTCACAGTAAAACAGTTTACACAGTTTCAAAGCAATATTTCACTTAACTTGTTTATATTATTATCATCATGTTTTAAAATCCAAATCTATAACCTGGCGTTTGAAAATATTCACAAGATTTACTGTTTTTTCAATGTAATCGGTAATTATTATAAATGTGAGACCCAGATGAAGACAAAGGTTGTCATATTAGAGATTTATGAATTTTTTTTTGAAATTTGATTAGTAGTTTTGCTATGTGTACTGTAATTGTGAAAATATTCTATCAG
The DNA here is from genome assembly GCA_031308135.1 of Acheta domesticus. NCBI lineage: Eukaryota > Metazoa > Arthropoda > Insecta > Orthoptera > Gryllidae > Acheta > Acheta domesticus. The sequence goes on from JAHLJT010009436.1 coordinate 52,222,713, forward strand.
TTAAACTATTTTCCGCTTTTGACATAGAATATTTGTAGTACTTTATATACAAATAGATGTTATAGTGCTAAAATGTTTGATTGTTATAAAGAGGAAGTGAAGAATCAGTCTTTTTTTTATAGATAATGCGGATACATTTGTTCTGAGTTGTTCTTAGCTTCTTAATTATAAGTCTTGAATGTGCCTCCCCATTTTATATTCCATATTGGAGTTTTTAATTTATTAGTGCATAATATACAATTCTTAGTGTATGTAACTCGCAAAACTTTCGTAGATTAATAGAATTTTCTTATAGTACCCCTTAAATATTTTGTATACTCATTATATGATTTTTCCAAGTCACTTTATTATCAATTATTATTTCTAAGTATTTTAAAATAGTTACCTTCTCTATTGTTTCACATTTGCATGTCAAGCTTTTGAATATAATAAGATCTGGAACTTAATATTATATTTGAAATTAAATCAGCAAAATCGCATATTAGGTATTTAATTTTCCTTACATTAACACATTTACATTTACGAGAAAAAAAATTAATTTACAATTTGCGAAGAAATCCTGTAATGAAAAAAATGCCCAAAACTTTAAAAAAATGGTAATGTAGGGTTAATTATTTATTGAATTTCTCTTTCTCTTAGACTCGGAAGCCAGCCTGGATCAGGCCAACCTATTGATTACCATCAACTAATGGATTCTCTCGGGAATTTTCCATGATCGATTGCAAAAGCTCCACGAATTCTTGAATCAATGCCGAAAAATAAACAGAATAAATTATTATTAAACCGAATTATATATTTACTGAAATAATTCTGTTATAAGCAATAGTTATTTATGAACTAAGGGCGTTATAAGGGTCTGATGATCGACCAGCGACAAAAAACCCGGAGGCTTTTGGCCCGAGGATTTTCTGTTGCCAGAGATAATTAGAACCAGTAAACGTGTATTATACACACAAGATGTAATTTTGTACGCAGTTTCGTAATAATTCGAATTTACTTGATTACTAATTAACTAGATACTAACGTCACCTCTGCATTTTCATATTTCCCTACCATAATTCTCTTTCATAATTCCTAAATAAGAGAACGTATTGCACCGTTTTTCATATTTCCCTGTAGTCACGATCCTATTGTACGTCATGTGGTACGAACACAGACACGAGCTGCATATATACAGTTATATTTACAAAACACATATGTTCTCTTTAAATGGTTACACTTTATAGAATAGCTCTGATAGACTCGTCTTCTATCCCCTGATTGGGGAAGCGATCCCAAATCCGATTGAGAATCGTTTATTTGGTGGCACTCCGCCACTTCTACTTCGAAGCGCGCACAAAGCCAAGCTTCCGTGACCAGATGTCACACTCGGACACAAAGTCCTTGCAGGCGCATCAATCCGTGATGTGCCTTGATCGTAGGATCGATCTTAACCACTTGATGTGTGAGTGGTGGATCCTCAACCACTTCTCACTCGGAGCTTGTACACAGCATCACCCCTACGTGACGCAGTCATATCTGGGACACAAAATCTCACAAGCGCGTCAACACGTGACTTGCTCGCGAGCCCTGCTCGCCGCTGCACCGCTCTGGCTCAAATTTGTGCATCAGCACGAGGTCCTCACTCTTTCTCCAGAACCTAGCCCGCTGGCCTAGGGCACTCCCTTATATAGTTGTGGTTCACGTGACCTCCTAAGTCACGCCGCCTTCCCGCTATGCCTCTGCCCATGGCCCTTTGTTCAGCCTTTGAGTGCTTTCTCTAGGACCTTTTTCTAGTTCTTTTTGAACCTTTCTCTTCCTGCTGTGGCGAGGCGATTACCTGTTGTTAATCCCTTTCTGCCCATTCCCAATTAGCTACCACGTGGTTCGCTTCCTCATACGTTACAATTATCATACCAGGTAAATTATACAGCGGTTATCAAGCTCCGTAACGAAGCATAACAAGCAATAATATATCAAAAAATCTTGTTTAGTGTAAATACAAAAATGGCTTTCGGATCTCAATTTTCTCTCAATCGTTTGTATTCTGGGTTCATCAAATATATAATTTCAAAGGAAGAAAATGTTTTTCATGGAAAAGAGTACAGGCTTGTGAAATAATGTCATATGTGAAATAATGTGTTTTGTGAAATAATGTCATATTTCACAAAGATGTCTGAAAAAATGTTAACATACTTAATTTATTTCTATTTAAATCTTTAAAAATGAATACAAAAGGAACATTTAATTAATCAATGACTAATGCCTTCAGTAATCGATTTTGCACGAAAATAATGTTGTATTAATGTAATTACAATTCAGCAAAGAGCTGAATAAAATTAAACACTATCAATTGCGACTTACTAAATATGAATTTTTTATTCATCTGCATGGTGAAACTTTGAACATTGAAATATTTTATTACTTGAACATTTTTTCTTTAAAATGGAAGGTTCTTCTGTGTAAAATTACGTTGCGAGTTCACGTATTTTGATGACACGATATCCAGCAGCACTTTCTGCAGGGTCCGAATAGCTCAGTGAAGTAGATCGCATCAGACTGAGTGTAGCATATTGAGTAGTGTGCATGTGAAGTCGCAGGTGTATGGCTGAAAACTAGAAAGTTGCAGAGTGAATTGCACGAACGTCAGACGAAAGGGACTGCAAAGAGTCGCACCAGCTGCAGAAGTTATTTAAGTGCTGAGAGCAACTTGAGTATGATGTACGTGATGTTGTGTATGCGAGAGAATAGCAATGTAGTTGGAGTGAGTGCCGTGCCACCCACGAGAGCAATCAACGACATTACTCTGCAGCTGCTACTGCAGCTACTACGTTATTGAATGGTGAGCGTAGAGAATAATGTAGTCGTCTGAGAGAATCGCAGAAAAACGCAAATGAAATGGGATTCATGCCGTTTGCAGGACAATGAAGCAACTGCAGCTGCTTCTGATGAATATTGAGTCCTTGCTGTTGTGTTGAGTGCTTGCTGGCGCTGTTTGATTTGCTTCAGTGTGAGTGCTCTAGAGTGTAGTTGAATAAGGCGTGCACCAGTGTGTTGAGTGTTCCAGCTTGCTCTGTGTATGTAACACTGTGTCTGCATGTGTGCTGTCAGCCTGAGTGTTACCACTGTGTATTTGAAATGTACAGCAATACAGTAGAAGCGTGCCTGTCTTGTGAGCAGACGATAGCGACCCGCATCGAGCTGCTTCTGCTAGTGGCCCTGCTGATTGTAGCGTACTGAGCAGTGTTGTTGGAGTGAGGGTGTCTTGAGCGCAGACGAGAGCGAGGGCATCGAGCTGCAGCTGCTAGTGGCCCTGCTGATTGTAGCGTGGTTGAGCAGTGTTGTTGGAGTGAGGGTGTCTTGTGCGCGACGAGAGCGCCGGCATGGAGCTGCAGCTGCTAGTGGCCCTGCTGATTGTAGCGTGCTGAGCATTGTTGGAGTGGGCGTGTCTTGTGTGCAGACGAGAGCGACGGCATCGAGCTGCAGCTACTAGTAGCCCTGCTGGTTATAGCGTGCTGAGCCGTGTTGTTGGAGAGGGCGTGTCTTGTGCGCAGACGAGAGCGACGGCATCGAGCTGAAGCTGCTAATGGCCCTGCTGATTGTAGCGTGCTGAGCTGTGTTGTTGGAGTGAGGGTGTCTTGTGCGCAGACGAGAGCGACGGCATCGAGCTGCAGCTGCTAGTGGCCGTCCTGATTGTAGCGTGTTGAGCAGAGGCGCTGGAGTGGGCGTGTGTTGTGCGCAGACGAGAGCGACGGCATCGAGCTGCAGCTGCTAGTGGCCCTGCTGATTGTAGCGTGTTGAGCAGGTGTTGTTGGAGTGGGCGTGTCTTGTGCGCAGACGAGAGCGAGCGAGCAGCGAGCATCGAGCTGCAGCTACTAGTGGCCCTGCTGATTGTAGCGTGCTGAGCACTGTTGGAGTGGGCGTGTTGTGCGCAGACGAGAGCGACGGCATCGAGCTGCAGCTGCTGCTGGCGCTGGCCGGCGCGCTGCGCCTGCGCCTGCGCGTGGAGGAGCGGCGGGGGAGGACAAGATCGGCTCGTTCAACCGGACGGCCGGCACGTGGCTGAGCGGGATGCTGGGCGCCGTGGCCGGGCGTCGCGCGCACGCCGCCGCCGCCGCGCTCTTCTTCAACAGCGCGCGCCGCGGCGTCTTCGACATGTCGGCGCCCTGGGCGCAGGCTGTGCGCGACCTTCCTGGCGCCGCGGCCCGCGTCGGCCATCAGCGCGCGCACGCTCGCCCGGCCATTGGAGGCGCCCGCGTGGGGCGCGCTCGCCGCCGCCCTCGCCCTGCAGGCGGCCGCGCTGGCGGGCGCGCGGAGGCTGTGGGCGCGTCTGCCAGGTGCGCTCTCGGCCAGTGGTTCTACTCCCACTGAAGCGATGGCTCAGGGCTTTCACTGATGTTGCTGCTGTGCCTCTGACCTGGATGTCCTAGGTTGAGTCATGACTAGAGACCGGATTTTTATGTAATTACATATTTTTTGTCTTTCTATTTACCGTTCCCAAAATTGTATTCTTGGTAAATCATAGCCCTCCTAACAAAATATCGAATTTTTTCGTTACATATTTTACATATTTAGTACTATATTACATATTTTACATATTTTGCTGTTTTCACAATATATTTCTTATTTTATCAATTTTCTTCGATTTAATTCCATACTTTTCTATGAAAAGATCTTGTTTTTTTTTAAATCAGCATTATTCCTAAATTTTTGGGGAAATATAGGTATCCAAAATATCACTGACACCGCGTTTTGTGATGTGCAGTCTTAATTTCCGAGAAAAATTTGCGATCGCCAACGTGTAACACTTCGATGAAGATGCTAAGGTGTATGTTTGCAGGTCGTATATCTCGCCATTTTGTGCGATGGCTTCTGTTGCGATTAGTCTGGCTGCTAAACTACGGTCTGGCTGCTAAACTACGATTTTACATATTTATTACATATTCTTACTGTTTTCATTACATATTTATATACATATTTTGACGTTTAATACTACATATTTTTCCGGTCTCTAGTCATGACGATGGAAGGATTTTCGACACTACCTACATAGCTAGGTGGAGTTCTCTCGCTGTCTGGAGGAGAATTGTGGCCGGCTTCTGGGATCGGTGGTTTTCCGTGGTTTCTCTGGCCAACACCAGACGAATGCAGTTTCCTAAAGAACGGGCCACGGAGCGCGCGCGAACTTTCCTTCCCTTCTTCGTTCTATCCACAACCTTACAAACACCTCCACGCACTAGATTACTACACATGTCAGGAGATTGGTCGGGCGCTTAGAGTTTGTTGCAGGGGGCGTGCCCCGTTGGTGGAAGATACCTGGTTGGGGGAAACCCCGTTAGCTTGCGGTATGTCGGCGCCGGATCTCACCACCCAGAAGGGAAGATCACAGACATCTCTCCCGATAAAAAAACATGCATTATTCATATGAAACTTATGACCTTCGCAGTTGACTCACCCGGAATCATTAACCAATCAATCATGATCAATCTAGTCTACTTCGATTTAAACATAATGGCACTTCAAGGTCACAAAGTGGACGTAGAGGGACATTTTCATCGAATCAGGGGCTTAGTTACCAGTAAAATGTTTGGTGTTTGAGCTTCCGATTGGATGACAATGACCCCCCCCTTCTTCCAGCTTTTAATGTAGGTATTTGGTTCAAAATATAATAAAATTCTCAGATACAATAAAATTTCCTTTTTCGATTTTAGAGTACATTGCCATTTGGTTAAAAATGTTCATCTTACGCACTGCTACTGGCCTCTAGCGAATCAGTTAGGTACCAGTTCTGCTGCACAGGTGCTGGCCTCCGGTGGAATACATTAGGAGCCACGTGCGGGTGAAAAAGATCGTGGTGCATCGACCGACATTATTTAAATTATTTATTTTCGCCAAAAATGATTTGTTAATCTTTACCAAACTTTGCAAGAACTTTGCGACAATTCTGAAGAATGGCCCTTAAAATATTCGTAACAATTCACACACACCTTTTTATGTTATCGATGTCGGTTACACGTCGTAGAATTCACTTTTATTGTTATAGATATGAATAGTCATGGGCACAATACGTTCTCAGGAAAAGTACCATTAGTCTAACTTTCGATGTGGGCGCTCAGCTGATTTCTGAGGAGTATATATTGTAAGCAATATTATGTGTACAAGGTACATAGATTAAATTTACCGTCGGTAATACTCTTTTGTAATGGCTGTCGTCCGGTTGATGTTGCATAAAAATACGATGCTGTACCAGATGAATTTGATAAAGAATAAAATGAAGAAGAGGAAAGAACAATGTGATACATTTTCGATTAATTCACAAAGAATCTAGAAAAATGTGAACTCACACTCTCATGGATTTGGACAGTTTTCCAGTGTCTGACATAAAATATGTAATTTAATACTTATTCAATAAAAAAATTAACAAGTCTAAAATATGTAATCACTCTCATTTGCTGTATTTAGTAGAAACGTGATTTTTGATAAGATCAAATGACGCATAATACTTTCTCTTGTAAAGTTATGAGTGAATGACTTATACCACTCTACCTCTCAGCAGGTCAGGTACGAGTATTAACGACCAAGCCACCGACGGGATTGAATGGCGTCGCGGGTGATCAAAGAGTACTAATTAGTGTAGTGCTCCCGCGTTCGCCTAGTATTGTCGAATGGAGATAACACGGAAAATTACCGAGCAGGGCAGCCGTCTGCTAGAATTGTTTTTTTGACAGCATCTGAATTCGTCCTAGCAATTTACCTAGTATCGAAAATCCACCACCGTGAGGACCTCAACACCTCTCGGTCAGCGTCGTTGCAGGGAGAATGGGCATGATGTCCGTGAGTCAACTCAGTCGGTGCTGGTAGTGGATGGAGGTGGGGCTTGGTGGAGCATATACCTTTGTTGTATTAGTTTACCATTCAGCTCGTGTATAGCCCTCCACCTCCTTACCTCCAGTATTGATGCGATCGCAGCTGATTATATTAGTTAACCATTTAGCTCGTATATAGCCCTCCCCCTTCTTCCCTCCAGTCTTCATGCGGTAAGAGCTGATGAGTTGCATAGAAACAATCCAAATTTACAAAATTAAAAGTGATATAATTTTTTACAAAATGCAAATATTAACTTTGTTTCTGGAAAATGGTTTAGGCCCTTAAGTACGTTGACAAACGACGACTTTATGGCCCGCTTGCCAAAATGGTGGAATAGGTCTCCCCTGCCTGCCTATTTCGCGGCGGCACTCTAGTTTCACTGTAACATGCGTGAAAACAACTTTAGTGAACGAATTATTGCCGTTGTTAAAAGGTTAACACTCTAATAAAACTGAAACAAGCGCGAAATTTACAGGTTTCTTTGCAATTTTCTCTCTGAAGTCGGCCTCTTTTCCTACGTGACAAACATAAAATTCACCACCCCAAAAAATAAACTAAACCATTGAGAAAAAAACTTTCGAAATTTTTTTCCTGGATACTTTCTGGACCCTTTTGCTTACCACATGACTGACTACTACTAGATAAGAGAATTTACGGTGTACATTTTCGGTGAGCAGGAGGAACGAGGGAGGCGGGGGCGGCGCCGGCGTGGCTGGTGGCGATGGGGATGCTGCTGCAGACGTCGAGCCCGTCCGGCGACCCCCGCCGCGCCCCTGAGCGCCACCTACTGGCGTGGTGGTCGGTGTTCGGCGTGCTGGTGGTCACGGCCTACTGCAGCTCGCTCGTCGCCCACCTCACCGCCCCGCAATTCCCGCCGCCCTTCGACACCATCGAGGAGCTCGTGCGCGCCGGCGTCTACTGGGGCTTCTACATCCCGCTGCCGCTGGATTCCATCTTCGACTATGACGTAAGCAACACTGCGGATCATTGTTCAATTTTCTTTTTGCCGTTTTGTACTGGGCTACTATATCTCACCTCTACTATATCCCGCAGTCTTCGACTTCGACGTAAGCACTAACACTGCGGATGATTTACTTTCCTTTTTCCCGTGTTGACGCGCACTGGGGTTACTACATCCGCTGCCGTTGGATACAGTCTTCGACTTTAACGTAAGCGCCAGCACTGCGGATGATGGTTCAATTTCCTTTTTGCCCTTTTTTGCTTGTGCTGGGGCTACTATACCCCTCTTGAATACAGTCTTCGACTTCGACGTAAGCACCAACACTGCGGATGATGGTTTTCTTACCGTTTTGCCGTGTTAGCATGTTCTGGTGCTACTACATCCCGCTGCCGAAGAAATCTGTGTCACCTTTGATGCAATGTTTTTATTGTATATAAAGGGCTTTCTAAATTTAAAGGAAAAATTGGAACCTTTATTGAGAAAAAAATGTTTTAAAAAAGTTAAAAATTCCCTATTTTCCACGCAGAATTATGTGGAACTACTCATATTTTTTTCAAACCTTTCATGCGGGCTTATTTCAAGATCTGTCTTTAGAGAAAGAAGGAAAACATCTTAATCGTCAATATTGTAGCTGTAAAAAGAGCCCCAAAATTTGAATAATTGAAATTTTCGAAAATTTAGGGACTTCAACGAAAATAAGACCTGCACTATTCTCTTAACCGTTCTTTACGCTCTCTGAACGAAACATTAAGCGCCATATTTCACACCATTTTAAATAAATCGAGTTTTTATGAAAGCACGTCCAAAAATCAAAACAGTTTCAACCTACCAGAGCTTTGAGATAATTTAAATAAATTTGGGAATATCATTTTTGAAGACAATCGACTGAACCGTTTAGGCGTTAGCGTTGACAACAGACGAACGGACAGGCAAAGAGACGTTTTGCTATCAAAAGATTTTTCGGTATCAAGGACCCACGGCCATGGATATATGAATCGGATTATCCCCTTTTCGTTACCAGGGCTCGGCAATATGAGTTTTTCTGTCGAAAATTTGCAGTTTTTGGTGCACGATTATAATAGTTCATCTTCTTACGAAATAAGAGCGAGACTACGCGGTGCCGTCCATGATAACAGTCCTTTCTCTTCTTATAAAGTAAATGACGCGTCCCTCTGCGCATGCTCAGCGGCCGGGGCTGGAGGCGTTCGCCCGGCGCATGGTGCTGGTGCGCGACGCGGAGGATGTGACACGACGGCTGCGGCGCGGGGACTACGCGGTGCCGTGCATGAGCTTCGGGCGCTACGTCTTCGTGGAGCAGTTCATGCTGGGCGCCGACGACATGCGACGCCTGCGCATGCTCAGCGAATGCGTCAGATACGACATACTCAGCATTTACCTGCGCCCGTACTCGCCTCTCACGCCATGGTTAAATCTGGTGAGTCTCACCGGGAGAGGTGGCTCAATGCATCAACTGATGTCCTGGTGTGCCTCTGACCGAGAGGCCCTACTGTTCCACTCCCAACGCTGGCAAGATTTTCGACACTAGGTTGTCAGCTTGGTCGAATTCAGTCACTGTCTCGAGGAGAATTCTAAAGCTTGGCTGCTCTGCGTTATTTTCCTTGGTTTCTGGGTGAGTCTCAGTTGAGGAATAATCAATCAAAATGGAAACCTAGACTTTCTCTATCGGAGGAAATTGATTCTTGGCTATTAGAGAGACGCCGTGACGCGTATGAGGTGCTATAGTTCTGATGGCACTGCTAAAATTGGTGTATAATAGCAGAGCAGCAAGCGCGCTTTCGGGGCTGACCGCCTTCGGAAGGCAGCCACCGGGACCAGAGGCGCGCGGCGAGTCAAAGGCATGACGTCGCCACAACTACAAAAGGGGATCGGCTGGTCTAGTCGTAGCTATCTGCTCAGTTGGTAATGAGTTAGCTCATTTGGAAAACTCAGGGATGACAGCTCGTACTGGGACCAAAAGTCTACGCCGTCGTTTGTCGTGTTGTGATGAGTTGAGTCATGCCGAGGGATTTGGTATTTTGTCTACTACGTAACTGGTGAACTGGTTTATAGTGGTTGTGTTGAATAAATTTTTGTTTTATTTTTCATGTTCATTACTGAACTATCGCTAACACGAGAACGCACGTGAATGAACGTAAGTATATGAAAGAACGTAAAAAGAACGTAAGGAGAACGTACGTAAAACCGCCCTTGTATCTAAACATTAATATTACTTGCATTTGGCTGATTTACCTTAACCCCATTGATGCACTCACATCATTTTCAGAAAATTCCTTAACGAACAAAATACTCTGTGCATAAATTATTAGTAAGTCGCATTTTTAATTCTATTCTCATACTAAAGACCAAATGACATTTGATCAGCTGGAAAGCAGTTATACAATCGAAAACTCCAGGATAAAAGATTAAGGTGTATCAAAGCTCCCAATTGGATAACCGCGTCCCAGTTGAGCGCTGTCGATTCACTTTGCGTGTTTTAATCGAAGTATTATATCGTTGGTAAGCTGCAATAGTAGCACAACTCAAAAGAATTAGGCATTGAAATAAATCAATTTGAAGTTTTCACCGTGTATTAAAATACATCCATTTTGTATTCGTACTTGTGCCATTTTTATTTATTTATTTACGTCAAAAACAGTTAAAAACTGCGTGTGACGAGCTATGGGGAGAAGTGAATTTTGTGCACGTTTTCATAATTCTGTGGTCTCTATCCTAAACCATATTCTATAGTCGAATTTTGAATACAGAAAAGAGAGGTTTTTTTCGAGTTTTGTTGACAAAATATTCGCTCCTATATAATAAAATATATTTTCAAAGGTAAAATATATATTAATAGTGTATATATTAATAGTTTCTAAGGTAAAGTATATATTAATAGTGTAATTTTTCATCTTAACTTGATAACCTGAATGCAGCAACATTAGACCAATAAAAACACATAAAACAATTATAGCATAAAAGAAAACAATGTAAGACCCATAAGTGCTTAGTCAATTAATATATATATTCTTGCCATTTATCTCAGTTTCTTGGTTTCAGTAGCTAAATTAAAATAACTTCCTAAAAATTTAAATTCAAATAAGTACACATTATAACAAAAATTGAGTGTATATTGTTAATTCTTTGTAACTGATCATCTTGATTACACAGATTTTCAATAGGCCTTCGTATTAAAATTCTAGTTATAACTAATAATTAAAAGATTCAAATTATTTGTAGACAATCAGGATTTTGCTGGGAAAACAGTCACACTAATTAAAGTTAAAATTTGAATAAAAATAGGTTTACGTTTTAAATATAAACTTGTTTATTTTTTATTTGTGTTGAACTACGTTTCAGAGATAAATGTGTCTTAGGTACGGTGGAACACTGTGCTGTACGATATGCTACTGGAAAGTAGAACAGACTGCAATTCTGGAGAGAGCATTAACTCAAATTTCGTATGTTATTGAGTTGTACCACTATTGCAGCCGAAGAGCGATATATCAGGATCTCTGAGGTATCTGAAGCCTGTTTTACACGATCATATTTTCATCCCTTTTTGCTGCCACAGAAAAGGAACCGATCAGACTGGATGTAATTTGTACGAAAAAATGAAGCATGCTTCATTTTTCGGTACAGATTTCATCCAGTTTGACTACAGCGCTCCCGACGTCACTTTTCGAAATGTTCTCTGATTTGTTATGCATGTGGTGCAATTTGTTCCTTTTGCACAGTTTCGGGAGCATTTTGATGTGCTGAATTGTAATGTGAAGTGATTATGTAGTGAGAAGTAAATTATCTAGTGTGTTCGAATGTCATCGCGTTCCGTAGTCACTCCTAGCATAAACTAAAGGCGCGTTTACACGGAGAGAGTTTTCTCTCCTAACTCTCTGGAAATGGTTAGGAGACACCAGGAGATACGTGTAAACTCTCAGGAGAGTGATCACAGGAGAGTGACATGACGTCACAAGAGATTTTCGATGTCTTCACGAGAGAGCAGTGTAATGACTCTGGTATCCATGAGAAATCGTATCTCCTGGGAGACAAATAGTATTCAAAGAGAGTTGGAAGACTTTTTGCTCTCTTGGTTTGTGTCCACGTGCTCGATCAAGCTAGTCTGCGTCTGTCGGTGTCTGTGCGACTTTCCAGTGTGGTCCGTGAATTTCTGTTCATTGGGGGAAATTGTACACTGGGGAATTATAAATAAAAATGGTCCTTCTGGAGTTGAAAACGTACGAATTTTTTGTACATAACTTCATCCTCCTTTATATCTTTTCTAATAATAATAATTGTATTATAATGCTTATATCCTTTAATAAATAAAAACTCCAAATTACGAATTAATTGTGAAATTTGTTATATAAAACTATAATTAGGTCTTCTTTTTCATACACCTGCCCTATATTGTGTAATGCTTCTACTACCAATACTTAATAAATTCTTTCGCAAAATTTTACATGCTCCCTAATTTATATCAAATACACAAATTTACAAAGAATTAAAAAATTGATTCTTTCAAATCACTTATACTTAACATCATAAATATTTATTAACATCATAACAACATTAACATCATAACAACATTAACATCATAAAAAATTTCTACAACAAATTATCAACTTCACCCATTTTTACATTCGGTCAAAACTATTTTCTCGAATCTGATCACGTTTTCCAAAAGATATTTTTAGTGATTCATAAATTAAAACTTGTTTTATTTTGTCACTGAAAAATTGTAATGTAATTGAACAGGTAACAATTTTCTTTTTCTCTTCCTGCAATTCTGCCATCAAAGTTTTATAAATACACAGCTCTTCTCTTCTAAAAAATCACCCACACTTGTCTCTTTCATTTCCTCCGTTTCTTCAAAATTATTAAATTGGCGCAGATAGCTGCATTTCACCAGTTGTCACTTTCTAACCTCAAACTGCTCGCCGCTGCTCACCAGCTGCTTATTCAACATGGCGGCGCCAAAGAACATCCAGAGACATTTGTATCAAGTGTAAACGGCAAGGAGATACTTTCCGGAGAGATCTCAGGAAACGACTCTCCCGTGAGTTAGGAGACTCGCGTTTCGGGAGATATTTCGCATCGTGTAAAGCCTTCTGAGAGAGTTTATCTCTTAACTTCATGAAAGTTAGGAGACTTTGTCTCTTCGTGTAAACGCACCTTAACTTAATTTGTTACCATTGATGCGATGTTCAAATGTTTGATCTTCAGCGCTTTTTGCGGCGTCCGGAGGAAGTATTTTCATCACGATTACGTACACAAACCAGAAATGACCGTGTAAAACGCTGGAATCATGTTCATCCAGTTTTGGCGTCGAGACACAACGCGTAAAAGAGAATGTCCTTTTTTCATCCACTTTGAGCACAGAAAATGATAAAAAAAGTATGAAAAAATGACCGTGTAAAATAGGCTTCAGATACCTCAGAGATCCTGATATATCGCTCTTCAGCTGTAATAGTGGCACAACTCAATAACATACGAAATTTGAGTTAATGCTCTTTCCAGAATTGCAGTCTGTTCTACTTTCCAGCAGCATATCTTCCAGCACAGTGTTCCACCAACAAATGGCACAAGTAAGAAAAAAGTATGAAAAATTGACTGTGTAAAACAGGCGTAAAGCAAGCCGACCCTCCTATTGGCGCGGTGTGAGCGCAGGTGATCGAGCGGCTGACGGAGGGCGGCGTGTTGGAGCACTGGCAGACGCACTTGATCCTGCGCGGGCGCGTGTCGGCGGTGCTGGCGGGCTCCGCCGGGGACGCGGCCGCCGCCGCAGAGGCCGCCACCGCCGCCCCGCAGCCGCTGCGCCTGCCCAACCTCGCCTCTGCCTTCGCGCTGCTCGCCGCCGGCTGCGCGCTCGCCGCCCTGTGCTGCGTGGCGGAGCTCGCGCTACACCGCCCCCGCCACCGCCGCCAGGGCCAGGGCCTTCCGACTTCCAAATAACGTGGAGGAGACTATTATAGTGGCGCACTCTCCGCTGCAGTAGCTTCTTAGGGCGGCTCCACACATTCGCTATTCGGCGAACAGTGAGCAACCGCTCGCCGAATACCGAGTAGTGTGGATGGGTCTCTTGCTATTTGCCGAGTGAGGAACATTCGACGCTCGCCCTACCCACCGCGTGTCGGTCTTTTGGACACATCAAAGGGAGCGAACATTCGCCGAACACATCAGCTGTCCGGGATCGGGCAAGCAGTAGCTCGTAACTCGGCGAATGCCGAATGTGTGGAGCCACCTTTACAGGAACTGTAACACGAACTGCTGCCAACGGTACTGCATGTCTGCTGCGTGGGTTCGCGGGACGCAGGTCGGCGTGAATGTTACAAAACATAGCGCCGATGTTCGCGCTTTGTTTAGCGGTTTTCTTGTATGTAGATATTCTGAATAATTGAAGATTTAGAAGACACTTTGCATATTTCTCAGAAATCAACCAATTTTTATGTGCAGAATTTTTATTCGCGCTGCTCGCAGCCGGCTGCGCGCGTCGCCCTAAGCTGCGCAGCGGAGCGCGGAGTGGTGGCTGTGTGCGGGCGCGGGCGGCGGGACGGGGGCGAAGGTGGAGGCGTGGCACCAGCGACTAGCACCAGCCGAGATGTGGCCACGTTCGCGAATGCATCTCAACATCCTAAAGTAGTGTTTTCAAGGTCGATGACACGAACAGGAGTCCGTGGCACGAGTGCCACGACGAAATCGCCCCTCCACGCAGTTCATCACCCCACCACCAGAAACAACGACACACCTATTATAAAACAGCGAGGTTATTAATAGTTTACTCTCCCGACGCTAGTTGCGCAGAGAAGCTCGAGACATGCTACGATACCACGACGCGTGCCACTGACACCAATAGAAGACCTTGACACCACTGTCCTAAAGCTAAGTTTCGAGCTGAGTATCCCTTTAGGGATAAGTGTAGTCTTATAGAAGTAACGTGATCAACTGCCATGGGGAGACTTAACCAAGAAATTAACCACTTCACTGAAGATTTCGGGCAACCTCTGGATCGTGTGCAGATACATACACTAAGTATTCATGCTGATCATGATTTGCAGATTCTGCCTTCTTGTATACTGTATTATAGTACGTTTTTATTAACAGAAAAATATGTTTACGAAGCAATAACAGTGGTGCATTGAGAAGATGAGATTTAAGTATAAGTTACAAATAGTAAATTGAAGAGTTCAATAAATTATTTAATGATTAAGACATGTAATTACAAATCCTATAAACGTCCGTCCCGTCCGTCCCGTCCGTCCCGTCCGTCCCGTCCGTCCCGTCCGTCCCGTCCGTCCCGTCCGTCCCGTCCGTCCCGTCCGTCCCGTCCGTCCCGTCCGTCCCGTCCGTCCCGTCCGTCCCGTCCGTCCCGTCCGTCCCGTCCGTCCCGTCCGTCCCGTCCGTCCCGTCCGTCCCGTCCGGCCCGTCCGGCCCGTCCGTCCCGTCCGTCCCGTCCGGCCCGTCCGGCCCGTCCGGCCCGTCCGGCCCGTCCGGCCCGTCCGGCCCGTCCGGCCCGTCCGGCCCGTCCGGCCCGTCCGGCCCGTCCGGCCCGTCCGGCCCGTCCGGCCCGTCCGGCCCGTCCGGCCCGTCCGGCCCGTCCGGCCCGTCCGGCCCGTCCGGCCCGTCCGGCCCGTCCGGCCCGTCCGGCCCGTCCGGCCCGTCCGGCCCGTCCGGCCCGTCCGGCCCGTCCGGCCCGTCCGGCCCGTCCGGCCCGTCCGGCCCGTCCGGCCCGTCCGGCCCGTCCGGCCCGTCCGGCCCGTCCGGCCCGTCCGGCCCGTCCGGCCCGTCCGGCCCGTCCGGCCCGTCCGGCCCGTCCGGCCCGTCCGGCCCGTCCGGCCCGTCCGGCCCGTCCGGCCCGTCCGGCCCGTCCGGCCCGTCCGGCCCGTCCGGCCCGTCCGGCCCGTCCGGCCCGTCCGGCCCGTCCGGCCCTGATAATTAGAGCCCTCGCTTGGCAAGTGGGTCACTGAACGCTTCTCGGTCTCACGGATGTGATCAATAGCTCAATGGATTGCTATCGACAAGACAAATCGAATGGCACATTGCTTAACCGGTTGCCTCCACGATGTTCTGGAAGAATTCTAGAAAACGATGTATTTTAGTGTTTTCAATAGACATATGAGTGCATTGGTGACACGCTGGGTATTACTTTAATAATAATATGTTATTATTATTATTAATATTATTATTATTATTAATATTATTATTATTATTATTAGTCTTATTTGTGACGAAGGTTCAGGTCTTAACGCTTGCTTTTCCACCTAACATCTTTAATGAATTTACAATTACGAGGATTACTGTTGAGGCGTTCGAATGTAAGTAATATTAAGTGACATTTCATGTTACAGAAGAAAATTCAATTTGAGACTACCATCAACATGAAATTATCAGTGCCATCTCTAATTTACATGTGAATTTCTTTGCCATTTTTTGTTTATTCTTGAAAATTTTGTAAAATAGAAAGATGCATTTAACAATTGTAACATTCTTAAAAATGAACTGAAAAGGATCTATTACTTATCCCACTTAAAACTAATAATTCTAATTTCACCTAAAATGTCAATTATTGTCATCATTTTTCCTGAAGTGCCTCAGATATGAACGCCAAGCAAAAGGAGGGTATATTTTATATTTATGTCTAAGATATAATGCTAGAGGACATCCTGGCAAACGCCTTAAGGGATTGAATATTACCCCCTCAAAAAAACACGTCAATCAGGATGGTGGTTTAAGTCCGAACATTGAAGATAAGATATATCAGAGTGAAAATAAAGGAAAAAGAAAGAAAAGAACTAATGAAAGTGGACAAAACTATGCCGTCTTTCCGACCTTTCCTCAAAAGGTTACGACTTGATTCATCAGATTGCCGATAGTTAAACCTAATTTTGTAATGAAACAACAAGTAAAATAAGACTTGATACTCGTACTTGTTACATGCTGAAGACGTCACGCTGAACTACCAAACACAACTGATAATGATCTTCTGAAGATTTGGACAGTCTATGGTGTAACTATCTAATGGAAACTGCTGCGTGGAAAATGAATGACCCCAAGAAACACATCGAAAGTGAAATTTATAGAGGTTCTTAGTTCTCAAATACAGTGTTTTGAATTAATTTACCGACACAGGGAAACTTTTGGAAGTCGTTATCTCGTACACATAATACCCCATTACAGTGGGTTCATGAAAGTATGTATAAATAAATATAGAAATAGCTCTGTTTTAATAATGAAACTAAGTATATTTCGTTGCTGTACAGTAGTATTACAGAAAACTAGTGGTGCTGCAACTGCACATACTTTCCCGCGTTATAGGAAACAGCTACGCAGTATTGAAATATTGCACTTTCTGCGGTACTGACATCTTAGCTATTACATGAAAACGTCCAATTCAACCAAGAAGCGAACAACTAACTCGCTGTTTCCATCGCAGTGTTTCCAGAACTATGTGAATTCTACAACTGCATAAATATATAATACAAAAGTTTTGTAAACTTGTATTGGAAAAAGAAGCCTAAACTCGGGACAATATAGAAATGCATTGCATAGGGCCATGATTAGAGAAGAGTATTCCAGAGCAATGCAAAAATACTCTACGCACTACAAATGGTACAGAATTTGGTGCAAAAACTAAATATTTTCATGCAAATATCAATGTAAATTTGACCATTATAATTATTTTTCATATAGCTACAAGTCACAACAAGGAATTTCATTGTTCCATTCCCTGTATTGTCGTTATTCTGACATCTAGTAATTTGCATTTTCAATATTTCAAAATTAAGTTCCAAACGATTAATGTGTAAATGTATAACCATAGCCCGCTAGTATGCCTAAAAGCCGCGGCACTTCGCCGATCCTTATGGAAGCCTGCGAACGGACGAAGTTCACATTGTGGCCGCTGGAGCGCTGGTCGCCGACCATTCGCGAGACCTTCGGGCCGTTTTAATGCATAGGGAAATGCCCGCATTTCGGACGATTTTGGTCACTGACTGTGATATGAGGCATTGCAAACTCGTGTTGGTGGTAATATTAAACAATACTGAAATTATATTTCACTGTGCAGTTTGCTTAAAAGAAATTGTTGAGTGAATGCTTGAAATTAACATAGCATGCGTGAAATCTAATTGGTTAGTGAGCCAGTAGTGATTCTTCTTGACATATAAAATGCAATATTTATTCTTAATTATTTCTGATATTTAGGTGTTTAAAGAGAACTATAATGCACATAATGTCTTTAAGGTTTTTAAAGACATTGGATGAAAACGAAATGAATAGAAAACTATTATTTTATCAGTTTTATACTATCTATTTTTATATTTCAAGCTGTATTTATTTTTTAATCTATATTACACGCTCAAAAAAGTAAAAATTCAAGATATAATTGTTCGTGAAAAAATATCTAAATAACCGGAAGAAACTAGTTCTAAAACGGACTACGGACGCTGTTATAAATGTTGACGTTGTTGTAAATAATACTCACAAAAGTTCACTCAAAAAAAGTACTCCAAATCACTATTGCCCTGGTAAAAACGTTCTCACCAAGAGATAGAATCAAAAAATTATTTCCGACTAGCGAAATTCATATTGGCGCTCTCATGGAGATACCAGAAAAAACTATTAGATATTTTCAATAAGAGCAACTAAAGTACAATGTAGACATTATTTCTAATTCTTTGCGTAGTCCGCTTCCAAATTCCACAACAATGACAGAACAATAAATCAAACATCATAAATAAAAATCAACAATCAGACTTCTCGTGATATCCAATGACGTTTGTGAGAAAATGTGTCACTTTTTTATTGAAAAGTTTACTATACGAGAAATATCTCAAACGATCATTTCCAGTACTTGGAGTCAGTATGTTTTTATTGAACATAAACAGAAATTGTTTGTGCTATTTGTGAGTATATTTTCAAAATTTGAGAATTTTGAGAATAAACTGAATTGTTAGGTAGCCGAAGTTATTTCCACCATGGGTTGCATATTTTATAACGTTCAGAAACATTAAGAATGTATGTTAATATTTATTTACTATATGAAGATAATTTGCATGGGTGGATATTAAATAAATAAATAAATCAGTCTCATCTTTAAAAGACCCTGATGGTTATATGTGGTAGAACAATTTATTGTGAAAGCTGTACCTCCACTTCCAAGGTTTGTTGTGAAAAGAAACCTTCAAAAATATATTAAGCCAGCTTTGCAAAGAAACAGTTTCCTTGCATGTGACGAGTGCGCAGATTTAATAACGATCATTGACATAATTTTAAACATTTTTTTTATCAGAGGTCTTGAAGAACATTGCTACTTTTACTAAAGAAGTAATGGAGATGCCTAAATACTTGAATTCAAAGCCTGTCAGTCGAAAAGTTCTGTTTGTAATGCGGATCTCCGTATATTTTCGTGTAGCAGCAGATCGAGGAATGGTCGGCGAGCAGCGCTCCAGCGGTCAGTAGCGGAACTTTTACATATAACAAGGACGGGGCCGGAGTGCCGAGGCTTTAAAGCATACTAGCGGGCTATGGTATAACAAAAAGTCGAATGTAAGAACGAACAAAGAAATAATATACAAAATTGCAAATTCTAGTTTACGAGCCATCCGGCTGTCTGAAGCGCAGTAAATTTGCAGAAGGCTGTTATGTTTGTCACGAAATTTTAGAAAAACTGCTCATTTTTTCAAAAAATTCAGCACTATCTTATTTGAAGATGTAGTTTTGAAGAATACCTTTCATTAAGAAAAAAATTGTACTCTCACAATTGTAGTTGCAAGAAAGCGACGAAAACGAAGGGCAGTCAGTTCCGAGCGGGCTATTATGTTTGGCATGAATATGTAGAACAACTACTTATATTTTCAAAAAATTAAACATGGCTTTATTTGAAGATCTATTTTTGATGAGAATATTTCATTAAAAAAACAATTGTATCTTCAGAATTGCAGTTGTAGGAAGACGCAGAAAAACGGACGGACGTTTTGCTTTCAATTGGTTTTTCACTATAAAGAACCCACAAAACCGGGATTCTGGCTGCACCACGTGTTAGGAGATTTTGTTTCTGAATTTAGCAACTGGATTTATCCACTTTTTCGTTACCAGAGCTCTGTAATAAGAGTTTTTCTGCCGAAAATCCGCCGTTTTTTCGCGCAGCATTACATAACATTCCATATACTAAGTATATACTCCCTATATACGTATATTCTCCGTATATACGTACGTATACCCTGATATAAAAAATACCATTGTGTGAATTCACCTTCACAAAGATATTTTGGGAAATGAAATCGCATCGCTGCATGCTTAGAATGTTGTGAAGCTAAAAATGGTTTGAATCCCAGTAGCATGGTCTTTTATTTTAAACGTAAATCCAAATGGAATAATTAAAAGGAACAATAATTATTGATTACACGGCCATATCGAGGGTGGTCTTTGAAATTTCGGCAGAATTTCAATCATGACCCTGGAGAGCGCAGTAAAAAAGTATAAAATAGTTGAAATGCTTTAAACGAAAAAGGAAGACCATTGAAATGTGTATAATTAAAGAATGTTGAACTTGTTGTACAAAATCAAACGAATTATCGACGACAACAAAAAATGTCTTAGATGAGAAAATCAGGGGTAATTTGAAGTCTGCATAAGGAACAATAGAAGCAAGAGAAGATAGAAGTGTCTCAACATTAATGTTAATGTGATTGCAAGATAATGTTGAGTGGTCCATTAATGTGTGTCTAGTGAGAAATGTTTGCTGAGCAGAAACTTGTTATATGATATGATATATTTCAAAAGTAATTTTATATCTTGGTAGCATTGTTGAAGTACCTACAGAACTCCGAAGGCTGCGGATATCCGTTTTCAAACGTTTTCATATACCATTTGGTATTGAAGAAAAACAAAAAAAAGATAATTCTCGGCATAATGTTCGTGAGTCATGCAATTCGGAGTTTTTCGATGCATGAAACCAATTAAACCTCTTTTCTCTAAAAGCTGTAATGTTTTGAAGTCCATCATGTTTTAGTGTATTTTTTGTTACTATAAAAATAAACGATTCTATTCCTAGCTTAAATGGAGTTCTATTGACAATTTTTTAATGTTCCCTTTTTAGGCTCTGTTTCAACTCTGTAGTAACAGTTTAATGTAAAATAGGTCTAGTGCATAGTTTACAAAAGTATTATTTTCACTTTCCAGTATACTATACATACGTGTAGTATAGCGAAAGTTGTGTAACGCTGCACGAAAAAAACTGCGGATTTCCGGCAGAAAAACTCGTATTACAGGGCCTTGGTAACGAATAAGTGGATAAATCCAGTTGTTAACTTAAGAAAAACAATCTCCTAAAACATGGTGCAGCCAGAATCCCTGTTTTGTGTGTCCTTGATACCGTTAAACAAATTGAAAGCAAAACGTCTCTCCGTCTGTCTGTCCGTCTGTATGTCCGTCTCTCCGTCTGTCCGTCTGTCTGTCTCTCTGTCTGTTCGTCTGTCTGTCTCTCTGTCTGTCCGTCTGTCTGTCTCTTTGTCCGTCTGGCTGTCCGTCTATCTGTGAACAACGCTAGCGACTAAACTGTTCAGCCGACTTTCTCCAAAACTGATTCTCCTCGATCGATCGGACTGATGTGTTGGACCCTCGAATTGAAGAACACTAAAACTTCGTTCTAAATGCCACCATTTTTTAAGAAAATGGCGTTTAAGCCGTAATAAAAATTCGAAATTTGAAGCTCTTTTTCACAGAACATTTTTGAATTTTCAAAAATCTTTATTTGAAGTAACTTGAAGCACTGACACTCACAAATAAACAATGTTTTCAAATTGCTGGAATTGTGCGTAATAAAGATGTGAGAGATCTTTCAATAAAAGTACATATGTGAAATTTTTTTAAAAAACGAAAAAATACTCCAAATTGAACCTTACGTCATATTAAAGAGTGCAATTAGCACTAATTGTTCCAAAAGTTTGAAGAAAAAATAGTGAGTCATTTTTGAGAAAATGGCGTTTGAGCGTTTCTGAAAATGCGGAATTTTGAGCTATTTTTCACAGAAAACGTTTGAGTTTTCGAGAAAATTTACTTGACATTATTTAGAGCACATGTGCACATCAATATAATAATGTGAACAAATCGCCGCTAATGTAAATAATAACAACGTGAGATACAAGTAAAAACATCATTTTTGTACTTTTTGAAAAAACAAAAAGAATACAGTAACATGGCGTTCATGTCATCTCATAGAGTACATTTCGCGCTATCCCTATCAAAAGTTTAAAGAAAAAAGGTCGAGTCGTTTTCAAGAAAATCTTGTTTTTGTAATTTTTCAAAATTGCACATATTGCAAGAAAACTTCTAAAATTTTCAAACAAATGTACATGACTTTAAAAAAGAATTGACTACTTAGAACAAATTTTATTTGAAAGAAAAATCTTTATCTTCAGTTTTGTAGCTATAGGAAGATGCCGACAAAAATTCAAACTTTTGCAGTTTTTGAGACATGAGTCTTGCGCCATTCTCTTAATGACCTTCGGACTATCCAACAACAAAATTTAGTCAAAATTGTTGGTACCATTTTCTTGAAAATTTTGAAAATGTCCCAGAGGCTTCATGTAAAGTATCTCCCAAAATTAAAATATCGGTTTTAAATTCAAGGAGCCACTAGATCAGTCAGATTGATTGGGAAATAACAATTTTGGAAAAAATCGGCTGAACCGTTTAGTCGCTAGCGTTGTTCACAGACGGACAGACGTTTTGCTTTCAACTGGTTTTTCGGTATCACGGACCCACTAAACAGAGATTCTGACTGCACCATGCATTAAGGGATTGTTTTTTCTTAATTTAGCAACTGGATTTATCCTCTATTTCGTTATCAGGAGACGGCAATAATTTTTTTCGGCCGAAAATCCGCCGTTTTTTTTGTGCAGTATTACATAACTTTCCCTATAGTATATGTACGTATAGTATACGGGAAAATAAAATAAAAATTACCAGTTCTCAGAATATCGACAATGCGGGGAATGCCACAATGAAATTCCGTTTCGCGCTCGCGAATTTCTATGAATTACGTGTGATTGTTGTGACTTGTGTAGCAAGATTACGTGTGTAGCAAAAGAAGTTATAATTGTCAAATTTACGTTCATATTTGCATGAAAATATTTATTTTTCGCACCAAATGCTGTACCATTTGTAGTGAGTAGAGTATAATTTCATTGTTCTAGAATACGTTTCTCTAATCACGGCCTATGAAATGCATTTCTATATTGTCCAGGGTCTCAGGCTTCTTTTTCCAATACAAGTTTACAAAAACTTTGTATTATATTTTATGAAGTTGTAGAATTCACAGTTCTGAAAACTCTGCGATGGAAACAGCGAGTTGTGCGCTTCTTGGTTGAATTGGACGTTTTCATGTAATAGCTAAGATGTCAGTAGCACAGAAAGTGCAATATTTCAATACTACGTAGCTTTTTCCAATAACGCGGGAAAGTATGTGCTGTTGTAGCACCACTAGTTAATACTCGATTTAATGACATTTTTATAATTTATGTAGTTTTTGCAAACTTATGGTTAAAATGAAGTTTAATCAGCTTGGTGAACTTTTTATTGCTGAACATTGATTAAAAACTGGCATTCTCAGAACTATTGTGCATAAAGACTACTTATTTCCGAATGTTGTGAAAATTTAATTAAAGGTTGGCGGGCCTTTTCTTAAAAGTTCCAAGTACGCTGTACTTCAAGATTGTAGGTGTGTGGTAGCTTCGAGTATTCCTGTCTTCAATTTTCTGAAAATTATTTGTACTTTAAGTAAAAACTAGTCGTCTGCAGAGAAAAAATGCTGCTGAACAAGTTCCCGCAAAGTGGTTTTCTGAAATATGACATGTACACTGCTCAACAACTACAAAAACAAATAAAATATTATCGTGTAACATTGCAATAAACGGAATATTTTCACAAAAATTGTCTTCAGGAATATTATATAGTATATAAGGATACGTAATATAACCTCTTTTCGTACTACCAAGAATATAAAAAAGCTGCGGTTCTTTAATGCAACTCATGAATAGCTAGTCTCATCCTTGGAGCCTTTCTGTCGCATGATTTCAGCCGTGTCATAAGTAGTGACGAACTGGGTATGAAAATTCACTCGATTCATGTAGTATGAGATTAGGTGGAATATGTGATCAACTGAATATAATAGTATGTACTTTTCCAACTCTGATGCATCGTGTTTTATAAATCATTATTTTTTTTGAGAACAGATTTGTTCACAAAAATTATACAGTATTTTCTCCGAAAGAAATGGATACAGATTCGGTGAAAAACAAGTCCACAGAAAATTAAATATTGAGAGTGTTCAGAGGAAAGTATATTGTTTCACTCAGAATCAATAAAATTACCGTATCAAAATTTCAGTCAAGAGAAAATCGCTGATCTATAGTGCATACTTGATGCGCAGTGGTATTGAATGCACATTTGAAAATGTCAAGTGGCTCCTGCCCCCAATTTATTTTTTATATATCTGAAAATGGCATAATTTGAGCATCTTTTGAAAAACGAAGTGGTTTTGACGTCCACTTGCCGACACGAAGAAAAAAACAAACTTCGAATGTCAACATTTGACGGCAAGATTTGAATTATATTTATGAAAATGTGTACGAACTTTAAATGAAAGATCCGATTGAGAGCAATTTGGAAAAACGGGTCTTAGCAGCAAGAGCGCAATCAAGTTCGCACAGAAGCGATTCGTTGGAATATTGTAGTTCTCTTGCAGAAAATATTACAACGTGCGTAAATTAGATTAGTTGCCACAAGCAACATTTCAATAGTGTACAGCATGCAGCCATTCTAAACACTTTATATCTGAGCTTTAATTCCATATGCAATTAAAACAACTCACATAGAACTAATATTCATCGATGACACAATTTTAGAATGATTCTTTTAGCACTGGTTGTAGTGATACTATATTTTCAAAATTTAATTCATAAGTAAACACAGAATATTCTTTGATTTTTTAATGAAACGAAAAAAAATATTTATCTTAGATTGGGAAGTCTCTGGTAATTGTCTTGAGAAATGTGCTGATCAGTGTATGACAGTATTGTCAGAATTTAGGGAATGTTTGCTAATTACAACACTGACTATTATTTAATATTTTTTGCCTTCGTTTGGAATTCGAATTTTGATGAACACATTGAAGTTAGTGCGTACTAGGCTTCTAAATATTCTCGAATGCAAAAATTCTCACTTTTATGAGCAAGCTAAAGGAGCGGAAAATAGTAATGAAACAGTACTGCTAGAGTCGGCAGTGCACAATTAGTAAACGGAAACGTAGGTTTGCTCCTAAACATCGTTGTGTTAACGGGAACGTAGGTCGCCGTCGTACAGAAAGAAATCACCCATCGTAGTCATGCTGCGCCAACCTCTCCCCCAACTGTCGCTTCTCCTTTCGGTCGCAATCGGCGCTCAACGAGGGCTGCTGCCGCCAGAAACGCTAGAGGAGCGACCGGCGACGGCAGCGGCGTCGCAGGCAGTGCTGGCGCTGGCCGTCCCGGACGCATGCCTGCGGCTCTCAGTGGACGGCAGCGCCGCGTCCCGCGAGCTCCTGGGCCTCCTGCACCGCTCGAGCTGCCTGGCGGTGGTGCTGGACGCGGCGGCGCTGGCCTCGTGCCCCGGGCCGCTGGTGGTGGCGGCGGGCGGCTCCCCGCCCCCGCTGCCCGCGCTGCACCCGGAGGAGGACGCCCCGCTGCTGCTGGTGGAGCTCCAGGCCGCACCTCCCTCTCCCACTCCGCCTCCGCCGCCCCCGCTGCTGCCGAGGAGGGTGGCGCTGATCAGGGTTACAAGGTACGCACACCGACTGAGGTGGCTCAGGGCGTCAACTGGTGTCACTGCAGTGCCTGATCTGGAGGTTCTCACTCCTCACGGTGGCTGGAATTTAGACACTGGCTGCATAGCTAGGAGATTCTCGGGAGGGTTTTATGTCTGGAGGACCATTCTAGCGGCCAACTGCTCGTGGATTGGTAGTTTTCTGGGATTTCTTCGATCAACACCAGGCAAATGCCAGAGCAATGCACTAATAAAAGGGCTGAGGACCGCGCGCGATCTTTTCTTTCTCTTTCGTGACCTATCCTCATCTATTACTTATACACACTCACATCCACTACACTATCACACTTGTCGGGAGACCCGTCGGGAGCTTAGACCTTGCCCCGGTTGGGGTGGTGCCCCGCTGGTGGGAGATACCCGGTTGGAGAATACTCTACAAGCCGACATGTAGGTCGGTGTCGGATTTCTCCATCCAGCGGGGGAAGATCACTGCCTTCTCACGCAATAAAAACATGCACTACACTTACGTCACCAATGAATGTATCAGTTTACACGCCTGCAATCACTCATCAATCAATGAAACGATAAACAACATTATTAAATTGCATTGCTGCCTGCGATGGCTCAGATGCACGATTGTCGCTGCCTCTATAACGTGGTTGACCGGGAAGTCCTAGGTTTTGAGTTCAGACGGTGGCATATTTTTGACACTTGTCATTTAGAAACGAATTCAACCACTTTCTACAAGAGAATCTAGTGGCCGTGAGCGGGTGCTCTGATCGGTAATTTTCCGTCGTTTCTCTGATCAATAGCAGTCGAATTTCTGGGCAGTACCCTAGCAAGACCTCTTCTTTCCCTTCCTTGTCCTATCCTCACATATGAACACACTTACATGCATTACACTATTTTCTGTCGGGAGACCAATAGGGTTCTTAGATTATGTCTACACTGGGTGCTATCTCGTTGGCGAGATTCTTGGATAGAGAGAGAAACACCCGGAAGCAGACGTTTCAGCTGGGGAGGAACACTGCCACCTCTCGGGATGTAACATGCACGACATTAACAGGACTAACGGCCATAGTAGCCACGTTACTGGTACGAAGACACTAAATAATCTACAATCAATCCATCCAATAACGTATACTTTCTTACTCGTTGTCTTAGGTATTCGTACCAATTACGGATAATATTTGAATAATACGCAGACGTCCAATTCAACACATGGCATTTATTCATCTGGTTAGGAACTCCAGAAAAAAGTGAAAGTCCTTGTACATAGTTACTCCCAATGATGGATACATTCGTTTCTACAACACAAAAACCATACCACAACGTATACAAGACATTCAATAAACTAATCTATAACAATTCCCCCCTTTCGTGTGACACGGGAGTACCCTGTGAACACGAAATTTCTAATCACGTTATTCCCATAGACATCATATGTTTAATTAACGTACTCTTATCCACATCCTTCGTCAACATATCAGCGTCTAAGTTTTGTGATTTGCAATAAACCAACTCTGTTTCTTGAGATTCTATATCCTCTCTTATAAAATTAATTTTTCGCATCATATGTTTATTTCTCGCTGTTATCTTCAATTCTTTGCTCCAATCAATAATTGACTTGCTGTCAGTGTATACTATAGTCGGCTTTTTGATAATCTTATCGAAACCAATTTCTCTAATTAGCTCCTTTAACCACTTTCCTTCACAAACAGATTCACATAATGCTATAAATTCTGCTTCCATCGAAGAGAGCGCTACCAATTTTTCTTTCTTGCTTTTCCAACTTATCAGATTGTTTCCGATTTTAACATTATACCCTGCGAAAGACTTGCTGTCTTTGGTCACACACCAACTTGCGTCTGCGAATATTCTTAAATAACCATTGTCCTTATTAATCCTCAGTTTGACATTTTTCGTACCTTGTAGATATCTAAAAACGCGCTTAAGTGCTTGGAAGTGATTGATTCGTGGGTCGGTTGAAAATTGAGAAAGTTTACTATATGTGAATGCAAGATCCGGTCTGGTCGCAGTGACCAAGTACCCTACATTGCCTAACATTTCTTGATAAATTTTCGGGTTGGTCTTTTCTATATTTTCAAAATCATAGAGATTCACACTTGCAACTCCTGGAGTGCCCACAGGATGACAATCAATCATTTTGAATTTATTTAACACTTCCTTTACGAAATCTTCTTGATCGAGTGTAAAACCCTCCTCGTCTTTTATTATTCGAATCCCTAGAAATGTCACTTTATCCTGATCACTTATTTCTTTAATGGTGATATAATGTTTCAACTGATTAATTAATTCGTTGACCAGATTCACATTCTTGCCAATAATTAAACAGTCGTCGACGTAAAAGGTAATTATCAAAAAATCTTCATCTCTTCCCCTTTTAAAAACACATGGATCGCACTTACACGGCATCATACCGCAATCTTTCAATATATTACACAACTTAATATACCAGCATCTGCCTGCCTCCGGGAGCCCATACAAACTTTTCTTCAATTTTAGTACTTTATTTTTCGCATTCTGTAATCCTTGTGGTAATTGCATATATACATCTCTTTCCAACGTTCCGTTGAGGTACGCCGTTTCGACATCTACGTATTTTATTACAAAGTTATTAGTAGCCGCAATAGATAAAAGTACTCTCAGCGTTTCATATTTCATGACTGGACTGTAAGCACTTTCATAGTCAACACCACATTCTTGATTTGATCCATCAACTACTAAACGCGCTTTGTATTTAATATTCTCTTGGTCGATTTTTTTCTTGAAAATCCATTTGCTTCTCAATATCTTCATGTTTCCTATCTGATCACGATCTACTAAATCCCACGTTTCGTAACGTTGTAAATATTCGAGTTCCTTTTCGATTGCTCTCTTCCAATTAGAATTGTCCATGCAATTCACAGCTTCATAGAACGTTTTAGGTAAATTTTCCTCCAATTCACCACCAGCAATTCTGGCAGCCGCTTGATACCTGATGACGGGAGTTCTCAACCTGGAAGACCTTCGTAATTCATTAGTATTCACTTCATTTCGTAAATTTTGAATTTCAGGTTCAACTGTCAAATGATTGTACAATTGTTCTCTTTCGCCTATTTCATTTCCAACGGAATTTATAGATGTTTTTCCAATTTCCACGTGTACAAAAGCATCGCTATTGGAATCAACTTCATCTTATTTATTTGATAACTTGTTATGCGATCATAATCGAATTCACGCAATTTATCTTTATTTATCCGTTGCATGTCTTTACTACCCATAACATGTTCCAAGAAGTGAACATCTCTCGTTTCAATAATACAACTTTGCTTTGGGTCGAAAATCCTATAGGCTCTTCTGTTTTTTGCGTATCCCACGAAGATACCGGGCTTACTTCTTGGACTCAGTTTATTTTTTCCAACATCAACGTTTCCGTAAAAAGCCTTTGCACCAAATATTCGCAAATGTTGTACGTTTGGTTTTCGTTCTGACCAAATTTCCATTGGAACTTTCTCTTTGTCTTGTGAATTCGGCGTAATATTACGAACGTATACTGCTGTTTGTGCCGCTTCTCCCCAAAAATTAGCTGGTAGCCCCGAATCGATCAAAATCGTTCTGGTCATATCTAAAATAGTGCGATTTGCTCTTTCAGCAATCCCGTTGCTTTGAGGACTGTAGGGTGTTGTTCTTTCGTGCTTTATACCCTTTTTTGCGTAGAAATCAATTAATTCCGATCCTGTGAATTCGCCCCCGTTGTCAGATCTTATGTTTTTCACTTTGAGACCTGTTTCAGTTTCCCTTCTTGTCACAAATTCTTTAATTTTTTCAGTACAATCAGATTTATGCTTCAATAATTCAATAAAATATCGTCTGCTGTACTCATCACAATAGTCAAAATATATCTGTTCCCTCCAATTGTCTTAACAGGCATTGGGCCAAGCAAGTCTACATGCAATCTCTCTAATATTTGTTTCGTGGTTTCCCCATGAACACTCTTATGTGAAGCGCGAGTAAATTTACCAAGTATACAAGCTTCACAATCATCTTTTTCGACATCAAAGTCACTCAAGCCCCTAACCATTTGTTTCTTCCATAATTCTTCCAGATAACTGCGATTCATATGGCAAAACCGCCTGTGCCACAGATTTACGACATTTTCACATTTGAAACATAATACATCAGCAGATTTCGAACCATTATCTCCTATGTTATTTTCATTAATGTTATTTCCAGTTTCTACAGTCATCTCAAATATAAAATTGTTCCCATCAAACGTTCCATTCGCTACGAGATCATTGTAAGTATCATATATTCTCACACCCTTATTGTCAAGTACGATTTTCTTGTTTCTTTTTACCATACTTGCCGCCGACAGTAGATTAGTATTCAAATGTGGAACATGCAAAACCCTTTCCATGACGATTTCAGATATATTCCCCAATTCATTATCACAATATCCCTTAACTTTTCCAACAAAATCTGAATATATTTTTCTCCCAGATTCTGCCGTTTCAATTTCGATCTTCGCACGTATCGGATCCCGAAGTAAATCAATTTCTGACGTCATGTGTGTCGTGCAACCCGAATCAAGATACCACACTTTCTTTCGTCTATCATCATCTTCAATTCTTGTTTCATTGGCCACTAACACCCGTTCTTTTTCCCAATACCTTTTAGAATTCAATTTTCGAGATTTTAAATCATTACAGTTATCGACATCTGTAAGTTTTTTATCTGTCTTATTAAATTCGTTTTTTGAATCATTCTTGCGGTAAGTAACATTGTCTCTATTTCCCTTTTTATGCCAGCAGTTTCGAGCTATATGACCTAATTTGCCGCAGAAGTAGCACGCCAACTTTTTCGTTTCCCTAACTTTATAGGCGTTATTTTCTTTTTCGCTATTAAATAAGTTTTGCCTCCTTTCGAAACGCAGAAGATTCTCGCGCATGTGTTCATACGTGAGATGTTGATTCGCCAATAATGCCGTTGCTACCTCATTATAATTTCTTGGTAACCCATTAAGAACATATTGAATCAATTCTTCTTCTTCTATTTTAGCACCCAATTCATGTAATTCACATATTATACCTCTCGCTCTTGTTAAAAAATCGTCTATTGACTCTTTGTTCATTAGTTCCAATTTAGCTAATTTAATTTTTAAATTAACTAATCTGTTTTTATTAATTCCTTCATGACGACGTTTTAACAAATCCCACAGTTCTTTTGCATTATTGACTCCTCTACTAGCCAAAATTTGTTCATTAGAGAGAGTCAAAATTATAATGCCCATTACTTCATCATTTTTCTTCGACCAAGTTTCCCAATTTTTAACACTTTCTTCGTTACCTTCAACCTTTCGTGGTTCGTCTCGAACTATTACTTCATCGAACAGATGTCTAGACTTAATTAAAGCACTGACCTTTATTTTCCACAAGTCGTAGTTTTGATCCGTCAGCAACTCGATCCTTGCAAACGATGAAGCCATTACATCAGTCATGATTCTTGCGATAATTTTGTCAAACGAAGAGGCAACCACGCTCTGCTACCAGATTCTTACTCGTTGTCTTAGGTATTCGTACCAATTACGGATAATATTTGAATAATACGCAGACGTCCAATTCAACACATGGCATTTATTCATCTGGTTAGGAACTCCAGAAAAAAGTGAAAGTCCTTGTACATAGTTACTCCCAATGATGGATACATTCGTTTCTACAACACAAAAACCATACCACAACGTATACAAGACATTCAATAAACTAATCTATAACATACTTTCCTTAATGTATTTTCCCCACTCACTGATAATAAAAGACAATTGAATTTTGAAATAGACTTAATTCTCATCACTAGATTTTCTGAAATATTATTTTATATTTAATGCAACCAGTTTCAAAAAGGAAGGATAAAACCATTATATTTTATTTAGAACGTTACAGAAGTTTCTTAACGATTAATAACATGTAGCTGGTAAGTTCCTCACCCCACGAATTCTTCCGAGAGCATAGAAAGCAGAGGAGATTGCGCGAGTCCTGAAGCGTCGTATTAAGAAAAGCAGCCCATGTTGTTGACTTTCTTCTGATCACAATAGTGTTGTGAATTTTTTGTTGTATTTTTGAATCATTATTTTGTGTATCATATTTTGTTTATGTATTCAATTTTTGTGTTCACAGACTATCTATTTTTGCATCAATTTTAATACAGAATGTTTAATTGTCCCATTTGTTTAGTCGTTTCATCACACTCTTGTATTATGTAAAATATTTCGCAATAGATTGTGATCATCACAATTGTGAAACTACTGAACGTTACATTAATAAAACCCCCAAAACCAAAATATCTATTTTACTTATTCTAAGCCTCGTGGCAGCTCTTGGTCAGCGTGCTCGCTATCCACTTCGCAGCCCTGGGTTCGATTCCCGGTCGAGGCAAGACTATAGTGTGCGTTTTCCTTGCAATGTCACAGTATATGTTGCGGTGTGACGATGGGAAAATTCACTTCTTAGGTTGAGAAGACCAGAATACGGTTTGGGGTGTCTACGTGCTAACCACACGTACACTCTTAACCCATGGCCGCGAGGTAGGGACGTCGCCGGTAGGTCTGAGCCCGTTCACGGGACGTTGTGCCAAGTACATACATACTTATTCTAAAAACCTACAAAGATATTTTTAAGCTGAAAATCCGGACCCTAATTATCAGGTGTCAGTAAACGTTGCAAAGATCCCGCTCCCATGCTGACGCGGCCCGTGCGGCGGCAGGGAGGGCGTGCGGCTGCGGGCGGCGGCGACGACGTGGGTGGCGGGGACGGCGGCGGCGGCGGCAGCGGCAGCGGCGGGGGGCAGCGCCGCGAGGCGGTGGGCGCGGGAGGTGGCGGCGCCGGCGGCGGTGCGAGGGGCGTGGCGCCGATGGCCGGACCTGCGCGGGCGTCAGATCGTCTTCGCCACCGCGGAGATGGCGCCCTTCACCTGCCTCGGTGAGATTTCTCCCGCGCTGCTAATTCATCTCGTTGCGAGATGGTCGCTCGATATTTGGCGGCTTGCCTTGTGTTGTGCTGCGAAATTCTTTCAAGAGGTTAAATTGCAAATTTGATTTTTGTTTTATTTAGGCGAATTCAGTGGCTCTCTAACCAGTATTATATTTTATTTATTTACTTGTTTATCTATATAACTCTTTTTATCTATCTTCAAATGTCAGTAAAACTGAGTGTAGCTTATGGAGGAGTATAATGTGTATGTATATTTAATGTTACATTATTATTGTTATTGTCATTAGTATTATCGTAACGAATCAAAATTTGAGGTAATTTTTCGTCCGTATTTGGTACCAAGATCATGTGTATACACGGCCTACTGGGATAAATATGTTAGTTAGCAATGTTTTCGATGTCATGTAGACTTCAGAAAGTCGACTTAAGATGATGGTCGATTGATCGACTTAAGAAGATGGATGGAATCAACACCTAGCTAGAAAATGGACGTTCTGGAATGAGAATGTAAATGATTGTTGGAGCATTTCAGTCTCAGTGCTGTAACTCAGTAGAGAATTTGAAAGTAATACATGCAATGTGATATTGTGTGGAGTCGATAGTGAATTGTACATAAAAATTGGACTTAAGCAATTTTCAAAAAAAATCTGGGCTTCCAACGAACATGAGATCTGCCTCCTTCCATTAAGCGTCCTTTACGATATCCGAGGACAAAATTCGTTCCAAAAATTTGGTACCGTTTTTGAGAAAATTTTGTAAATGTTTTTGAGGCTTCGTGTAAAATACCCTCAAAGATCAAAATATTCGTTTTGAAATTCTCAAAATCCCGTGTTCGTTCTGATCGATGGGGGAATATTAATTTTGGGGAAAATCGGCTGAACGGTTTGGGTCCTTGCGTTGACCACGGACGGACGGACAGTTTATCGTCAATTGATTTTTCAATATCAAGGACGCGCAAACATGAATTCCGGTACATCACGGGTTAGAGAAAATAATTTACTATACACAGCAACAGGATTTATCCATATTATCTGTACCAAGGCCCGGCAATAAGAGTTTTTCGGCCGAAAATTCGCCGCTTTTCGGCGCACGATTACATAACTTTCTCTTACTACTACGAAAGTGCGAGAAAGTGAAAAGAAACGATCATCTTCTCAAATTCCCTTTAAATTCCAAAACTTCTTTCAAATTTGTGAGTTTTCTTCGGTTTCTTGTTACAGATTTCTGCGTGATTTTAGCCAACCAGGTGGGCTCTATTTTATAGTAGTTTGAAGTTAATATGTAGTTAATAGAAATAGTAATTCAATGTTCATCATTAAAAAAGTTATTTCATGGTGCGTCGAGAAGAAATCGGTTGACCATGCGCAAACGTGGACTTGCAGGAGGGGCTGATGCGTAGAAAGAATGTTAGTTAATAAGAGCATCTGCCTTACAGTACCGACTCCGACAGTTCAGTGCCCTGTTACCATTACTATGCACACGGCACCACCTACTATGCACACGGCACCACATACATCACAGAAAAATTAAATCTCAAAACATTATCACTTCACTTACAGGCTATGAAACCTCTTCATATCATGTTCATAACTTTCGCCAAAGGCGAATGTTATCGCCCACGCTGAACCCTGGCTTTAAGAAAGTAAACAAATCATCTGGCAAGCAAGCTGGTTGCTTCGGAGCAGGCCACATGACGTACCACAGCACGTGGCGAGAGAACTGTCAGAGTCGCTTATACGCTGCCGGTACTGTAGGAGACGATGCATCGAGATAGAATGGGATGTGGGTGTTTTCCTGTGGCCGTGCGCATCCGTAGAACTGCATCTGCCGGAGGGGCTGATGGAATAAATTGTACTAAGAGAAATGAGATCTTGGTCCCTAGGATGAAATGGGGCGAGGATTTGTGTGTCTCTGCTATGCGCATGTACAGAACTGCATTCACCGGAGGGGCTGATAGAATGAATGCTAGTCAGAGAAGCGAGAGCTGCCCTAGGTTGAAAAGGGTGTGATGTGCCGTGCGCATGCGCAGACGCGGACCCGCCGGAGGGGCTGGAGGCGAACGTGCTGGTGGTGGCGGCGCGCGCGTGGGGCGCGCGCGTGCGCGTGTGGCAGCCGGCGGCGGGCGCGCACCCCATCGGCACGTGGAACGAGTCGCTGGGCGCGTACGCGGGCGGCGTGCTGAGCCGGCTGAGCAGCGGGGCGGCGCACGCGGCGGGCGCGCTGCTGTTCCGCACGCCGGAGCAGCGCGGGCGGCTGGCCGGCGGGCGGCCCTGGGGCGCGCTGTGCAGCACGTGGCTGGCGCCGCGCCCCGCCGCCCTCGCACCCGGCGCCGCCTCCGCCGCCGCCCTGCGCCGCCCGCTCAGCGCGCGCGTCTGGGCCGCCGACGCCGCCGCCTTGCTGCTCGCCGCCGCCGCGCTCGCCGGCCTCCGGCGCGCAGGTACTGTGGCGCAGGCGATGGCGCTTCTGGATTTTCTTTTTGCTTCCCTTTCTTTTATTTCCGTTTCCTTTGTAATCTTTTTCTCTTCTTGCTCATACTCTTCCTCCTCCTCTTCGCCCTGTTCTTAATTCGTCTCTTCTTCCTTTTCAGTTTCTTGTTAAGTTCTTCCTCTCCTCCTCTTCTTGTCCTTCTTCCTCCTCTTCCTTTTTTTCTTCCTCCTCCTCTTCCTATTATTTCTTGTTCTTTTTCTTCCTTCTCTTCTTCCTCCTCCTCTTGTTCTTGTCGTTCTTCTTCCGTATCCCTTTCTTGTTGTCGTCCTTGTTGTTTCTCCTCATGTTGTTCTTCCTCCTCCTCTTTTTGTTGTTGTTTTTCTTCCTCTTGTTATGGCGCGTCTTCTTCATCCTCCTCTTATTGGTGTGCTTCTTCTTCCACTTTTTATTCATGTTCTCCTTCCTCCTTCCCCTCTTCTTGTTTTTCTTATTCTTCCTCATCCTGCTCTTCCTGTTGTTGTCCTCTCTCTTCTTCCTCTTCTTCTTTTTCTACATCCTCTTCTTTATCCTCTTCCTCTTTTTGTGGTTATTCTTCCTCTTCCTCCTTCTCTTTTTGTTGTTCTCCTTCTTCTTTCTCTTCCTCTTGTTTTCTTCGTCTTCGTCATTCCCTTCTTCTTGTTGAAGTTCGTCTTACGCCATCCCTCCTTCTTGTTTTCTTCCTCTTTCTTTTCTTCTTCTTCCTCATCTACCTTTTCTTCCTCTTCTTGTTGTTCTCCTTCTTCCTCCTACCCTCTTCCTCTTGTGGCTGCGCAGGCGGCGAGGGCGCGAGCGCGTGGGCGTGCGCGGGGCGCGCGGCGCTGGACGCGCTGGGGATGCTGGTGCAGACGCACTCGCCGCCCACGCTGGGCCGCCCCGCAGCGCAGCGCCTCTTCCTGCAGAGCTGGTCGCTCTTCTGCGTGCTCATGGTGACGGCGTACTGCAGCTCGCTCGTGGCGCACCTCACGTCCCCGCAGTTCGCGCCGCCCCTCGACTCCATCCAGGACATGGTGGACGCGCGCGTGGCCTGGGGCGGCGCCTCCCGCCCGCCGCTCGAGGAGATGTTCTACTACGAAGTGAGCCTCTCGCCGCACCTGATGCCCCGCGGTGGCGGTACAAGCCCTAGAGTTTTCATTTGTTATCTATTTGGCAAAATTGATTTAAATATTCATTTGTTAGAAATATATAATTATTTAAACAATAATTTTGTATGGTATCAGACACTATGTGATCGAAAGTATCCGGACACGGAGGCGGTGGTGTTATGATGTTGTCGTGTTTTTCATGGAGGAGGTTTGCACCCCTTGTTGTTTTGCGCGGCACTATCATGGCACAGGCCTACCTTCATGTTTTTAATACCTTGCTTCCCACCGTCGAACAGTAATTCGGGGATGGCGATTGCATCTTTGAACACGATCGAGCACCTTTTCATACTGCACGGCCTGTGGCGGAGTGGTTGCACGACAATAACATCCCTGTAATGGACTGTCCTGCACAGAGTCCTGATTTGAATCCTATCGCACAGCTTTGGGATGTTTTGGATAGCCGACTTCGTGCCAAGCCTCGCCGACATACATTGATACCTCTCCTCAGTGCAGCATTGCGTGAAAAATGGGCTGCCATTCCCCAAGAAATCTTCCAGCACCTGATTGAAAGTATGCCTGTGAGAGTGGATCATCAAGGCTAACGGTGGGCCAACACCCTATTTAATTCCACCATTACCGATGGAGGGCACCACGAACTGGTAAGTCATTTTCAGCCACATGTCCGGATACTTTTGATCACTTAGTGTATATACAATATAATAGCATGTTTATTATTTAACAAAATGTATGATGCCCCCTCCAAAATGATTGGCTGGATCCGCTTCTGATGGACTGCACGCCAGATATCTGTGCACTCGACGGCGAGACAGATGAGAGAGGAGACACTGCGCGTGCGCTGTAGACACTGCGCGTGCGCTGTAGAGCCATCTTAGCATACTTCCACTGTTCAGAAAATGTGAGGCAGTCTAATGCAAACAAGGAAAAGTTTTATGGTCGCGTTAGTAATGTTTCATCATTTTTGTGCTTTCTTAAACTAAATACGATTGTAATTGTGTTGGGCTGAGGCTACGTGTCGAAAAGTTGGGGAGGCGATGTTTTTGAGAGGGCATGCATTGCAGGCATCTCCCTCTTTTGTAACGTCGACCGAGTCCAGAGATTCTTCGTGCGAACAAGTAACCCAATAAGCACGTTTTGGGTTATTAAATATTTTATCCAAATAGATAATCAAAGCCAAACATTATGAAGCTAAGATCTGTTTCGTAAAAAGAGGTATAAGTACTCAAGTATTTTATGCCATATAGCGGCATATATGCAGAGTACACCCCCTTGTTTTCTCATACTTGCTGCGCCAGGTGTCGACGACGTTCGCTTTGAGCCGTCGCGGAGTTCACATCGCGCTCAGCTCTGTTCCGAACAGTGAAGTGTCTGCCGTTAAGGCTTGTTTATAGTAACCGAAGTGCAAAGTGTACAACGTGCTTTTAGTATCTGGAGTGGCAATTATTAGTGCTACTAATTGCAGCACTAAATTCATCAACCATTGCATGTGAACCAGCATCCAGCTGCCCTGGCCTAGGGCAAAGCATAGCCGGGGCCATGGCCACTCTGTATAACACAGACGGCGCCATGGACACCACATTCATCTCGACACCACCATCCCACGATGAACATCACATCGGTGCTTCTCAACAAGGCAACATGATTCTTCAATATGTTAATCTCAACCAACATCCGCCGCACGAGGGAGTACAGGAAACTGCAATTCCAGAAACTCAGGAACTAATGACTAGCGGCGCTACTAAGGTCAGTACTCAACAAACTGCCAGCGATGCAGCCCAAAGCGTAGCTAATCAAGTGAATTAAAACAAAGAAATCGTAAACAGTGCATCAAATAGCGGTAAGAGATCATTCAATGACTCTGATGAAAATGAACATCCCCCTAAAAAACCAGTCAACAGTGCTAACAGTGTTTATGCAGTGCCAATTAGTAATAGATATGCCCCCTTAGAAAAGCTAAACGACCCTGATCCCAGGTTTAATTATATAAACATCACCCCAACCCAAGACGAAAATGTCAAGATTCCACCAATTTATGTGAATAACATAACAAACTTATCAGAGTTTAATAGAGAAATCAAAAACAATATTTCAAACCAATTCACCTCTAATGTAATAAACAACAGAATAAAACTAATGTTTAAAACAGTACCTGACTTCAGAAAAACAATTAAATATCTGCTAAATACTAAAAGAAGTTTTCACACTTATAAAGACCCCGCTAATAAAAAGTTCTCCATAGTATTTAAGAATGTTCATCATTCATTATCACTGCAGGAAATCTACGAGGATGTCAAAGAAAAGTGCCCTTCGCTAATCAGTGTCACAAGACTCCACAAAGATAACATTCCTATACCAGTGGTAGCGGCCGAGTTTAACGGCCAGCAAAGCATAGACATTGTATTACAAATAACGGAAATTTACAACTTAAAAGTGAAAGCTGAAAAAAGACGCAGAATCAAAGGTCCAGTGCAATGCTTAAGATGTTTAGACTTTGGTCATACCCGAAATAATTGTAATCATACATTAGCCTGTATCTACTGCTCCCAAAACCACTATTCGGTAAATTGTCCAAATAAAATGCTCACCCCTTTTTGTAAACACTGCAATGGGCCACATCGTGCAGACGTTCGATCTGACGATTGCCCGTTCTACAAAAAGCTAACTCAACCCCACCCCCTAAAGGAACTCATAGTGAAGACCTACGCTCAGTAAAAAGCGCTTCTCAAAGTGTTCATGTAGCACCTCTACCTAAAAGTTCACAATCAATCAACCCCAGAACCAGACCCAACAACAACACCTCATTTCGTTTACTTCATCAAAATTTCCCAAACCTCCCACCCACAAACAGCATCCGTAACTTTACTTTCGCTCCAGCAACAGCCTCTAATCCGAATCCACTTCATCTACATAACCAACAAGCACCAAACATCATAAACGCCAGCAATAATAATAATAATATTAATAATAATAATAATAATAATAATAATTCATTCATACACTCCCTAATAAATTCCATCACAACTCATATCGTAAATATAATCAACTCAATCATCCCAACAATCATCAGCAATATACAAACCTCATTGTCATCATACTTTAATAATAATCATGGCTCTACAGCACCATAACAAACTAAACATACTAAATTGGAATGCCAACGGCATAAACAATAAGAAAGCAGAGTTATCATACTTCCTAAAAGCCAAAGAGATTAAATTAGCATGTATCACCGAAACACATTTAAAACCAAATGAAACATTCAAAATTCCTGGATATAATAATCATAGATCAGACAGAATAAACTCAAATGGAGGCGGTGTTTTAATACTAATCGAAAAATCTATACCTTATATCCAAAGTAATTTACCCCATACCCCTGGAATAGAGACAGTAGCCATTAAATTTCCACTCGACAACAGAATAATAACTCTCATAGCAGCTTACAAACCTCCTAAAATCAAAATTCATAGTACCAATTTTGGATTACTATTTCAACTAAACACCCCCACAATACTTGTCGGAGATCTCAATTCCAAGGTCGTTCACTGGGGCTGTAGAACTTCCAATATCGCTGGGTTACAATTGTATAAAATTATATCAGATTTAAAACTACATCTAATCCCTCCCCCTGAACCGACATACTACCCCCACGACCAAAACAAATTCCCGGATATTCTGGATATTGTAATAACTAACACACAAATCAAATTCTATAGTTCTCCCATATTTGAATTGGATTCTGATCATCTTCCTGTCATCATTTCAACCCAGCAACTTTCCCCCTCACATAACCCCACCCACTCATTAAACACGCGAATTAATTGGAAAACATTTAAAAAAATAATCATTAATAAAACGCCACAATTTAAAACGTTAAATACCCCACTGGAAATCGAACAATCAATTACACAACTAAATAACCTAATTATCAACACAGTCAAATCCCTGCAAGACAATAAGCCTCCATACGTCACAAAAACACCCAACACAAAACTACCCAAGACTATACTAAACTTAATTAAAATTAAAAATAAAACCAGAAGACTATGGCATATAACAAAATCGACTCAAGTGAAAAAAGAATTGAACTTACTACAATAACGAAAAGAGCAATAATAGAATTTAACCACTCAACGTATAATAAACTAATTCAATCACTGAGCACAAGAAACAATTCGCTTTGGCAGTTCACCAAAAATATTCTAAAAAAGAAAACAACTATACCACCGCTAAACACACCTACAGGCAAAAAATATGCACCAGCAAAGAAAGCAGAAGCTCTGGCAGATCACTTTGAGCAATCATTCACCCCTAATAGTACTCCCACACAATCTGATCACATGGACATAACACAATCAGTATCTGCACCCAATTATAACATCCCACATAGAATAAAATATAGTTCCCCAAATGAAATCAAAAACTTTATTAAAAATCTCCCTCTTAAAAAAGCACCTGGCCATGATAAAATTAGTAATGTTATATTAAAAAACTTGCCTAACCCCGCAATAGCGTACATAAACAATATTTACAATTCAATTCTGAGAACCGGATACTTTCCAATTATATGGAAAAATACCGAAATAATCCCCGTACCCAAACCTAATAAAAACCATAACAATACCGAAAGCTACAGGCCAATCAGTCTCCTCCCATCCCTATCCAAAATTTTAGAAAAAATAATACTAAAAAGAATTAACAATCATCTAAACATAACCCAGGCCATACCAAAACATCAATTTGGCTTCATCAATAAATTATCCACATCACACCAGCTACTTCGAATATCCGAACACATCCACACAGCCTTCCAGAACAAACAACACACAGTAGCCACCTTCCTGGATATCTCACAGGCTTTCGACAGTTTGGCACCCAGGCTTAATATATAAACTAAAATCTATAGGAACTCCAAATTATCTACTACAAATCATCAAAAGTTTCATAACAGACAGAACATTTACAGTAACTGTCGAAAAGCATGTTTCCAACCCCCGCAGAATAAAAGCAGGACTTCCCCAAGGTTCCCCCCTTTCACCCACCCTTTTCAACCTATACACATCTGATATACCTACCTCTCCATACACACATATAGCACAATTTGCTGACGATACTGCCATCTTCATGTCTCACCATTCAGTAAGTCACATTTGCAATAAAATTCAAATGCATCTGAAAAACATTGAAGATTGGTCTCTAAAATGGAAAATCAAGCTTAATCCGTCAAAATCAACAGCCAAAATATTCTCTCTCAGAACATTCGCCACACCCACCCCATTCCAAATTAACAACAACACAATTCCCTGGACCCCGTACAACCAAACCGTTAAATACTTAGGACTAAACTTCGATACAAGATTAACCTGGAAATCTCACATAGCAACAAAAATTCAACAAACCAAAATCAAATTAATTCAACTAAAACCACTACTAAATCACAAAAGCAGTCTCTCCTTAAACAATGCCATCGCCCTGTATAAGACAATAATCAGACCTTTAATGCTGTATGCTTGCCCCATCTGGACGAACGCTTCACAGACTAACATTAATAAAATCCAAATAATGCAAAATAAATTCTTAAGATTAGCCACTCACGCCCCATGGTTCATTTCAAATGATCAACTACACAGAGAATTACATTTACCAACCATCAATCATCACATCGCTCATCTCTCCAACAATTTCTATTCAAACATATCCTCAATAAATCAAATAGCTCACTACAACCTAGCCACACTCAACGAATTTCCGACCCGAATCCGCAATAGACATCCTCTACACACCTTCCTCAACATATTTTCTGATGTAAGCTAAGCGTAGGTGCTCAATGAGTATCCTTAGCCCATTTTGTAGTTAGATTAGAA
This sequence comes from Acheta domesticus, assembly GCA_031308135.1. Classification (NCBI taxonomy): domain Eukaryota; kingdom Metazoa; phylum Arthropoda; class Insecta; order Orthoptera; family Gryllidae; genus Acheta; species Acheta domesticus. The sequence continues at coordinate 52,264,735 of JAHLJT010009436.1, forward strand.
ATAGTTTTTAGGTTAGGTTAAGTTAAGCCAGACGAATTACATGTGAAAAAGTAATATTACTGAACCATGTATCACTCATTCAAGTAATAAAAAAAAAAAAAAAAAGGTGTCGACGAAACTAAGAGATAAAATAAATGATAATGTTGTACATTGGTACCTGTAATCAGTATGGGATAAAAAAATATTCGGTAGCGTTAGGGGCCTCCGAAGAGTCAAATAAAAAAAATTCCAAACAATACATGTTGGGATCGGGTATGCGGGCAAGTTTCGTGCATGGTGGAGGAACGACGTACGTCGAAAATTTATTCACCAGTGAGGATGCAAACACTAGAAGAAAAGACATGCAATTTTCAAGAAATAATAAGTTTTATTAATTGAATTAATTTAGATTGAAAGAAGTTCATGCTTATTAATTATAGGATAATAAATAAAATGATCAATAATGATAAACAGAATGTAAGGAAGGAAAATTACTTGATTTTCTTTCATCCGTTGGATGAGATAAAGCCTTATAATGAATGTTGTGCGTTGGCAGGAGCCTGCGCAGAAGAGTTTCTGCGAGAGCTACACCCTGGAGGCCGACAACACCACCCGCGACCGGGATTTGCGCCTAGCCCAGCGCCACTACGCCATCTTCGGCTTCAAGGTGAGCAGCGCTCAGTGAGCCTTGAAACTTGCAATTGAAGGAATTATTTCCAAATGTATTCAAATGATGTATCTGTATTTTCGTTTGTTTTCTAGTTTTACATGTTAAAACATTCTTAAGAGTTCTCCATCATACTGCCAAATAATGTGTTCAAAAAATATGTTGTTTTTCAGATCTTAAAAGGTGTATGAAAACCATTAAATTTACCGACTTAGGTGACTCAGGGTATCAATTGATGACTGCAGAGCTTCTGACCGGGAGTTCCTAGAGTTCGTGTCTCGACTGTGGCAGGAATATTGACACTAGCTACATATCTAGTTCGAATTCAGCCTCTGTCTGGAGAAAAATTCTAGCAGCTTGCTTCTCTGATCGGTTGTCTTCCGTGGTTTCTTCGATCAATACCACTCAATGCCGGAGCAGTACCCTAACTAACGGGCCACGGACCGCGTACGATCTTTCCTCTCTCGACATTTTAGGAGATTAAAGCTTATTTCTGCTGGGTCGATGCCCAACGGAGAGGGAGAAACCTGGATGGGAAACCCCGTTATGCCAAAGTGTAGGTCTGCGCCGGATCTCTTCATCCAGCGTGAAGGAACAGCGCCACCTCTCGCGATGAAACAATCGCTAATGGGACTAATGACCGTAGAGTTGGCTTGCCCGGCAACATCAATCAATAAGCGTCACCGCTCGTGTGTGTGAGAGCTATCAGGAGCTGTGTTGCGCAGCTGGGCGACGCGTTCCTGCCGCTGGGACCACCGGTGTTGGAGCCGCAGCTGTTGTCGTTGGGCGTGTTGCACGAGTGCATAACACAGTTGTGCACCGTTGTGCACAGTTGTGCCCGGGGACCTCAGTCAATTATTTCGTATAGAATGCGCCTCTGTAAGCATTGCCCCTGGGAGACGTGTGAGAGCTGGCAGGTGTTGTGGTGCGCAGCTGGACGACGAACACCGCCACCTTTCGGGATCATAATACAGTTGGTCTTGCCCGGGGAGATCAATCAATCATTATTTATAGAATGCGCTTCTGTGAGCGTCACCCTGACGGGGGGCATGTGAGAGTTGTCAGGAGCTGTGTTGCGCAGCTGGGCGAGGCGTTCCTGCCGCTGGGGCCGCCGCTGTCGGAGGCGCAGCTGGCGTCGCTGCGCGTGCTGCGCGAGTGCGCGCGGCGCTCGCTGATCGCGCTGATGCTGCCGCTGGGGTCGCCGCTGCGCGCGCCGCTGGACCGCGCCGCCGCCGCGCTGCACGAGGCCGGCGCCACGGCCTTCTGGCGGCGCGACGTGGTGCGCCGGCGCATGGGCGTGGCCACGCAGCACCTGCTGGCGCAGGCCGCCGGCGGCACCGGCGCCGCCCAGGAGCAGTCCGACGACCGGCGCGTCGCGCTCGCCATGCGCCACCTGGGCGGCGTCTTCGCGCTACTCGGGCTCGGGCTGGCCGCCGCGGCTGGTGGCTTTCGGCTGCGAGCGGCTGCGCGCCAGGCCAGGAGACCTCATGAAGGGGGATCGGAGGATAAAAAGGGTTAAGCGGAGGCGGGGACTCAGAATGGAAAGAATCGTATTCTAGATAACGGTATTTTTGGTCAGTATTTTCCAGAGAAGTCTTTTTTCCGGAGAAACCATTCTTCTCCTACATCAGCATCTTGTAAATCGGCGTTCTTCTGGATGCACGTTCTTCTGGATTAGCCTTCCTCTGGGTCAATATTCTCCTGGAACAGGGTTCTTCCGGTTCAGGCTTCATGTGGATTAGCATTTTCCCATATCAGGCTTCTTCTGGAAATTCCTTCTTCTTGATCAACTTGAATCTGAATCAGCCTTCACGTGGAGCCTTCTTCTGCATGAGAATTTCTTGATCACGGATACTAGATAAATCGTGCTATGGGGCCCTCGATGTGCCTTATTCGTAAACTAAGCTTGGGAGGTGCGCCCGCGCGTAGGCGCCAACTGGGCGGCGTTTTCGCGCTGCTGGGGCTCGGGCTGGCCGCCGCGCTCGTGGCTTTCGGCTGCGAGCGGCTTGCGCGCCAGGCCAGGAGACCTCATGAAGGGGGATCGGAGGATAAAAAGGGTTAGGCGGAGGCGTGGACTCAGGATGGAAAGAATCTTATTCTAGATAACGGTATTTTTGATCAGTATTTTCCAGAGAAGCCTTTTTTCCGGAGAAACCATTCTTCTCCTGCATCAGCATCTTGTAAATCGGCGTTCTTCTGGATGCACGTTCTTCTGGATTAGCCTTCCTCTGGGTCAATATTCTTCTGGAACCGGGTTCTTGCGGTTCAAGCTTCATCTGGATCGGCATTTTCCCAGATCAGGCTTCTTCTGGAAAATCCTTCTCCTTGATCAACTTGAATATGAATCAGCCTTCACGTGGAGCCTTCTTCTGCATGAGAATTTCTTGATCACGGATACTAGCTAAATCGTACTACGGGGCCCTCGATGAGCCTTATTCGTAAACTAAGCTTGCGAGGTGCGCCTGCGCGTAGGCGTGGCCACGCAGCACCTGGCCGCCGCGCACGTGGCTTTCGGCTGCGAGCGGCTGCGCGCCTGGCCAGGAGACCTCATGAAGGGGGATCGGAGGATAAAAAAGTGTACACATCGTCGTGGACTCCGAATGGAGAGAATCTACTTCTAGGTCAGGGTATTTTTGAGCAGCCTTTTCTAGAAAAAACCTTTTTGCACACGTCTCTTCTTCCAGATCCGCCTCTTAGATCATCATGTAGATCGGCCTTCTTCTGAATCGACCTTCTTCTGGATCAATATTTTCCTGGAACAGCCTTCTCCCTGATCAGCATTCTTCTGGATCAGTCTTCTTCTGCACAGTTATCTCTTGTTCGCGAACACAAGAGAAGAAGAACGTCAGCCTACTATCACATATGTCACAAACATTCTTGTACTTGAAGGAGAGGCGATGGAGAAAAATGGCTTGTAGATATAGCTAGACTTCTTTTTGTAGATCGGCTTTCTTCTTGTAGATCTGCCAAGACTTCTTCTTGCGTGTCTGCCTTCTTTTATTAGGGAACGTGCTCCCTGATACGGCAAGAGAAATCGGACTCTCAAAATGCTTTGGAATGTGCAGCGGGTATGCATGTTATTGAAAGTGGTGAGAAGGCACATTAAGGAAACCGAACCTGTGGTTAACGAGACGAATGTAACTAATTTATTGACATATTTTACTCTTTTTCACAATACCACGTAAGTGGTTTTGTTGTGGAAGTAGATGCAAGTCCTCAAGCGCTACTCCTGCATAGGCAGATACCATTAATAAAATTCACAAAAATTTATTACGATTATTTTTTCTATTATTTTAGCAGAATATATTATTAGCATTTAACATTACAATATTGTATTCCATTGATATAATAAAAGGTAATAATAAAACTAACAATTTATAATTTACCTATTTTCATCAAAATTGTTATTTAAGTATTGAAAAGGAGTTAGGAGTTAAACAATGCAAATCTGTAAACATACTAAAAGCCCTCAATAAAACATACGTTCAATTGAAATATACCGAACAATTATAGTTCATTGTATTATTTATATTTATGTATACTAGCATGCTCTAAAATCAAATTACTTCAGCCCAATGAATTAAATATAACTTTTTTCTTTTTAATAATCAATTAATAACAATTATATAGTGTTTTACATTTACAAAGTCGCACCCCTGGAAAATGCCCAAATGCGCAATGCTGTTAGGAAAGGTATACACAGTGCTTGATTTATACAATTTTAGATCCAGGAACGCGACCCAAATTAATTATTAAGTCAATAGAAATAGTTATATATTTATAATATAATTTAAGAATTATCCGGAGATACCGGAACGCCGTTCTGTCGTGTTCCGGCAGAAATGAAGACTCGTGAATTCATAATACACTTCATCCATTAACACACCAACGAAACCGCGAAATTAACAGGATAAACGTGGTCTGCGAGTGAACAAACCTTTCTTCTAGATCGTAGCTCACTTTCACGAGTATAAAATGTTTCCACATACTACTGGAAGAACATTCTCCTTAATCTCCTTAAGCTGGCCTGGAGCCCAACGATGACTACCCAACTTACGGTATGTCATTACGTATGCTTATTTCGGTACCGCGGTCTGGCAGTAGCGCTTGAAGACTTACGATGCACTACATAGGTGTAAGAGACCCCAGGGATATTTTAAAATTGAATAATTTTACGAACATTTTTCATGTATATGATCACAATTTCAATCCATAAATATAAAAATGTATGAATTTTTAATACCACAGGGCTGTCAGACGAACGAGCACGCGAATGGCCTTCGCAAAGGTTTGGGGCACTTGGCGATATCAGCTTAGCGAAGTCACTCGATCGCAGGCGGAAAGCAGGGGTGAGAAAACTTCGCGCGAATGCAGCGAGTTAGATCAAATACACGGGTTGGTGTATCATAAAGAGACGTATTAAATTTTTAATGGAAATTGACATGTAAATAGAAACTGCAGTTAAACAAGCATTGGCCATTACAGCAAGGAAATATTAGCGCACATTTCTACTTAGTGTTAGAGAATGCAATATACGAGAACTATTAATACTAATTACAAACAACTCAAACGAATATTTTGAAAAAAAATGTATAAACCAAAATATATACTAAATCAATATATTATATAACATAATTTGAAAAAAACACTACTACTCAAAGTAAACATTTCACGAAATACTATGTTCATATCTGTCGTGTGAAAATACACGTAATAAACCACTTCAAAAATTATAGAGTAATGATGAACATTTATTAAAAAAGGTGCGTCACCTCCACACTCACTGCACAAGAAAGCAAGAGCCCATTCGGACTGAAACATGTTATACGTCTTCTTGCATCCCGCCATGACTTCTGTGCATCCCTGATCGAGAAATCGGAGCGCGGGCACTGCGTGACCTTGCAGAACACAAGCGCGCTCCGAGCACGTACGTGCTCCGTTTGACAGCCCTGACCTAACAGAATTGCCAACAAATGCTAGGTTTTTCTCAAATTGTAAAATATTTTAATGTGCTACTCTTTTCCGTCAGAGGAGCTGTTAGCGCAAGTTTTCAGCTAATGGCGAACTATTTTAACAAAAGAAGTATGTCTTCGTTAATGATAGGCGCGTTTGAGTATTTACGTCATTTGGTTTTTTGATAGACTAAACATCTCTTTGAATTAAGGAGCTGATCGAAATGTTTAAAGAGCTAATGCACCGAATAAATCAAGATTTCAAAAATTATGAATTAGAAATAAATGTACGTAAAACAAAGTCAATGTTTGTAAGCAAAACCATCTCAGCTGTTCATAAATAATCACCGTAAGTTTCGAAGTTGAAATATTTGGGACAAACTGCAGTTAAAGTAGAGTGAACGGGACACCCTTAGAGAAGCGATGCGAAATGAATAAAACTTACTGATAGGCGATTTTCATGGCTCATAAACTTTTTAGTCGCCCTCATACGCTTTGTCTCCGCCGCATTATAATGCCAAATTACTTTCAAAGGCAAGTTTTCTCGCTTAGCTCGCCCGGATCCAAATCACGGCGAAGCTTGGGCCTTCGGCCCTCGCGTTCACTATAAACAACCTTGAGTCTATCCACCGCGTAATTACCAATACACTTTTATTAGAAATCACTTAAGTAAGAGCTTCATAAGAAAGCTTCTAGTATTTAAACTGCGCAGTTGCAAACACATGAAGATGCGCGAAATGCCGATTTGAACGACTTCCTTTAGAGGTACCGTACACTAGACTTCAGCCCAAACTGTAAACGAAGGAGGCATCAGTTATTGAAGTAAGAACGAGAATAAAAATAGACATATCCACATTTAACAAAATGTGGGATTGTTTATGTAGCAGAGACTTGCGTTTTGCTCTCACAGCGGACCTTTCAACATGAACACGTCGAAATCTGGCCTCATTGTTTTTCTGTAGATACTCACTATTTGTAAATGCTTTGAAAAAATTAGCTGTTATCTCGCATTGGAAGTTATTTTTAAAATAATACGCAAATTCCACCCTTTTAACAATGCAAACCGTCTTTCGTGAGTTGTTTGTGCATCCCTTCCTACAGTGAGAGAATATAGGAATAAGCGCCCCTAAGGGCACAAGCTCTAATTCAGACAACGAAACACTGAGCTAATGACATTGCTCGCGCCCTTCACAAGCCCACAATGCCGCGCAGCAGAGCGCTTATTCTTCCGGACACTAGTTCTTTGACATTGAGAAATAGAAACCCGACGCCAAAGTGTGTCCGTGGCATCGTTTGCCAATACTCGATTATTTTTGACAGAGACACAATGTATGATATTTCTGTTGAACGTGATTGTTGTACACCCTGATAGTCATACCAATTTTAGATAATAATCCATACTGATGCCATTTGGTGAATTGCCCCGAGAAACAAAAATACCTGTGACTATCATTGTTCGATCGACAAGATGGCTCTGAGCGGCTCGGAATCCAATGATTGGTTGATATTAATTATTACAATCAATGAGTTAATCATCAACTTCGTGGCCGCTGAAAGTCGCCTTGCCGAATACACCGAATGCTCGTAATATATGTTGTCAGCGAGCGTTTATGATGAGGCTTGATTTGTGCCGAAATGGAATTTTTTAAAATTAAATCTAAATATAAGATGAGGCATTTAAAAAATAATATAAATTGAAATAATCGTCTCTTTTAATTCATGTATAGATTAATCGGCTTAAATATAATTGTTTTGTCTAATGAAATTATCCTTTGTTGCACTAATTGCGAATCCACATATTCAGTATACCGGGACACACAATGTTCCCAAAAATGAACTATTGTTTTCCGCCAAGCGAACTGTCAGAAGCTACCGGTAGTTAGAGATCATAGAGAGAAATGACAGCACTACGTGAGTCACACTGTGCGCTGCACCAAGGGTTGTCCATGGCGTTAGCGAAGTCAGCCTAAAACTAACAAAATTATGTATTGTTTCAGTAACTTCTAGTGCGGCACGTCAGCTAATTTTTTCACAGCACTTATAAAAAGTTAATATCTTCCTATAGAAAAAAATGAGGCCAGCTTTCGACGTGTGTCTGTTTAAAAGTCCTTTGTCAAAAGGAGAATGCCAAAATGTAACTTGACAACTGTTCTTACAGGGGCCGTCCATAAATTACGTCTTGAAAATTTTGAGTATTTTCAATACCCCCTCTCCCCTTTGTAATGCACCCGTAACGCGGACCTGAACCCCCTTAATAATTACGTAACGCAATTACGGCAACACCCCCCTGTAAAAGCAAGAAGGAAAAATCAATTATTGCACAGTAAAACAATTTATATACTTTTTACTTGTGTTGAATATTAGAATTAATGATAATTAAAGTAGAAATCAGTTGGTGATGCTGGCTGCACCTAATAATAACAATGAAGAAAATTTTACGTGAAGGAGGAATGTTTGGGCGAGAAATGTTTGATCACAACCTACGCACACGCGCCGTCGTAGGTGATGCAAGAGCGAGAGTCTACAGCACCAATTTAAATAGATTCTAGAACATACGTCATATCAGTTTGGAATATTTTCTTTGTAATCTTACAGATTCAATAAAAAAGTTGAAAACATATTTACGTCTATTGTAACAATTTACAACTAATAACTTTATTAATGTTTTAAAACAAATGAATTAGTTAATATTTTAATGTTTTAGTACAAGCCTCGAAAAAGTATTATTTCTGCAACTTTGAAAAATGTTAAAAAAATCAATGTTACGTAAAACTTAACTAATACCCCTTACCCCTACGTAACGCAGCGTAACGCTGTCTCAGATCCCCTCCATCTCATTTTTTGGCGTTACGTAATTTATGAACGACCCCTTACGAGTAGGCCTATATAATGTATATGGCGCTGAAACGTGGACACTGAAAATAGTTCTATTAAGATCGGGGTCATTTCAGAAGTGGACAATTAGAAGAATGTTGAAAATTACATGGACTAATAAAGTGCCTAAGGATTATATTCTTGAACAGAATTATTTACGTCGAGAAGTATTAGAAACTTAAAATTAGAGAAACATTTTATCTTGGACATTTTCTTTTCAACTGATAATGATGGAGTAAATTCAGGGTAGACTGGCAATTGGCAGGAAGAGTACGTCCTTGGTAACGTTCTGGATAACGTCCGCAAATGGACTAATGTTTCGAGCGCATTTAATTTATTTCGTACGACGCAAGACTGAAAAATTTGAGAAAATAGTCACCAACTTTCAGTAAAAGAGAATATACTATAAGAAGATAAAACACCTAACTATGAACGAGGAATCAAACGAAAGTTTATTGAACTAGCCTCTGAAATATAAACGCACATTTTGTTCAAACAAGTTTTATTAAAATATTGTTCTATGCTCTCCTGTGGGTTCGATCATTCAAATCGCTCAGCATTTGATCATGTTTACATGTCAAGGGGGTCCTAGATACTTGAAGGTCGTTTTCAAGTTACATTATTTAGGTCATAAGATACACAATCAGACTTTTCTAGATATTCTACATTTTGATGGGTTTGGCTTTTGTGAGACCCGACATCATACTTGTAGCACATGTGATAAGAGGACAGAATTTCAAATTATAAGTAAAATTAAATTTGACTATTTGATATTCCGTGTGATTTAACCGCACGGGTCTATGTATTTCATTGTTAATAATCGCTTGACAATATTAAAATTTACACACACATGTAACATACCCGTAAGATGTAACGTTCAGTTTGAGGCCTTTCCTTTAGCAATTGGTTCCAATATGAAGTTATATTTTACCATTAAAAACAACGATTTTCAATTAGCGGAATGGTTGCACAGGTACCCTTATATATTTACGGCAATATCATAAAATACTCCTTGTCTTCTTTCGCTAACCCCTACATTAATCGAGTTACATTTCCAACTCACAGCTCTTAATCATATCCTCATTTAAGATCATTTGTGAAGTATGTATATGAGAGTTGCCAAGCACCGCTATTAGGTCATCCGTCTGCGAGCTGCCAGAGGCAACAGTGACGCCTTTCTTCTAAGGTCAATCCGATGAAATCTGCGGCACTGTGAGGATTGCACGTGGCAATAGAAATGTACCGGACATTGGACTCTCCGGTACCGGAGAAGGTAGGTTACACCAAGAAATTTCATCCTCATTTATAACCTGGAAAAAATAATGGCTTGTTTTCCATTGAATTAGGAAAACTCGCTATATTTTTTAATGGTTCAAATAAACATTTAAAATTGTAAATCACTTTAGATGTCTGACCCTCACTAAAAACTTGGCATCACACATTGTTTTCAAATGTATATTCCGAGAGTACTCTATCGATTTACCACAACTCGAAGTCTTGCTAATTTCAAAGAAATCTTTCACACTGAAGGTGAGTACACAAAAGGAATAAATGGCACCATACACATTAGAAGACGAAAAATTCCGGAATTTGACGCCAGGGGCAAGGTAGTCAAACTGAATGCAACTTACACCGAACAATCAAAGCTGCGTCATTTTTCTATAGAAATTACATCCCGTCTGGATCGTCCTTTTTCTCTGCCGGTGAAAAAAATGAGCGTGTAAAATGCGCTTTACATACGACCTTGACCTGCCCATTCGCTTTGTAGATGCAACGCGAGAATCTCGCCTTTTGCTTGAAAATGCGCAAGTTTGGCGAGTCAAATTGGCGGTATTTTTAACTAAGCTAATTTATTTCAATTTAACACGGACAACGCTGGAATCAGCACCCTTTCCACTGTCAATTCAGCATAGTACATTTCAATATTTCAACGATTTTTTAAAAAAATACTGGTGTGCAAACAGACCAACTTCTGTGGCGTGGAGACCCCTACAATTATCTATAAATGAAAACAAATAGAAGTTTTTAAACAATATTATTACATTATTGAAACAGAAATACAGATGACGTACAATAATGACGTAAATATAGTGAATATAATACAGATGACGTAAATATAATGACCATGTTAGTAGACCATAATGACAATACCATCCTTTCTTCTTTATGACATCGAGGCCGATCTTTATGTTGCATTTCGCCTTCAATTTAACTATGATTGTGTCTCGTCTGTAAAACGTTTACACTTTTAAAGCCCCTCAATATCTAAGAAGTATTTTAAAACAGTATACATCGTTGCTCTTTCGTAACTATTAAGACTTCTTAGAGCGTGTGACCCACCTTGTGGCTAGTTGAAGAAAATTATTATCCCAGAAAGAACAGAAAGGTCAATACAACGTAAATTGAAAGCAAAAATGACGAAAAGAGATGTGATAATTATGGTTACCAAAAATATTTATTCATTTGAAAATATTTAAATTATAAAATTAATACGCTAAATAATAAAAAATTTCAAGCAGAAGAAATCATTTGAAGAACTAGGTGACACTTTCTTTTCTACTACTCCCCGTTCGTATCCAATAGTGTTTGGAAATAGCACAGGCAATCTTAGTTCAATGAAGTTTCTAGTTACAGGTTGTAATTCTGAAAATGAAAGATGGTTGTATGCACATCTGAAAGGAAAATGTTCTGTACTGAATGGCATTTATTTTAGAAACGTACTCACTGAAGACACTTTTCGACGTACAGATACTGTACAAGAAAATATTTTTCTTCTTCCCTTAGTGCTTTGTTGTTGTAGTCAATAAATTTTGTTCCTTTTACGTCCAGTAATAGTTTGTATTTTAATTGTTTAGTGAAAAATTAAAGAATTTGATTAATTTAGTCCAATGTCGAAAAAATCCTACTCAAATATTGTAACTATTTCTGGATTGCTGCATTGTAAAATTATGTGATTTACAGCAAACTATGAGTGGAACCGTTCTTTAAAGAAGCTTACAGTACTTCATTGTAATAATATTTGAAAACCCAATATTAGAGACAATAACATGTTGTGATTTTCCGGGCAAGAGTGTATTTGGCCTACTGAACTGAGTTGCAACTTTCTCTGGTTTTGTATTAAACTCGTGATTTTTTATGAAAACATTAATCAATCGAAATGTCTTCTGCTGCTATTAGGATGTTGGTAACAACACACCTGGGCCGCAAATTTCTAAACGTTTTTACGTAAATTGTCCGCAAATACGACGCGCCGCGGAGTTATTGATTTGTGACTATCAGTGACGTCTCCTCTCTCTGGACCTATGGCGTTAGCAGTGAAGGAAAGTATTCATCCCCACACTACTCTTTTCACATATTTATAATTATTAAAACATATTTATAATTATATAAACAATATTTGCAACTAATTGGAAGTCGTTTAAAGCATATTAACTCACAAATACAATTAGTGTTTACGGTTTGATGAGATTTTTCAAAAAAATATATTTGTGTAATTTTTTTAAAAAACATAAAAATAGTCCAAAATGAACTTTACGTCATATTAAAGAGTGCAATTAGCATTATCTTGCCATCAATTGTTTTTTCGGTATCAAGGACCCACAAAACGGATTCTGGCAACGCCACGTGGTAGAGGATTTTTTTAAAATTAAGCAACTGGATGTATCCACTTTTTCGTTATCGGGGCCCGGCAATGAATTTTTTCGCCCGAAAATTCGCCATATTTTCGCGCAGCATTACATAACTTTCGTTTTAACTTTCGTACTACGTTTATTACTCTGTATCCTTGTCAGTCCTGAGGTATTATATAAAATACCTTTGTCTTTCATATTTAAACCAAGGAAGTGAATATTACACAAATAAAATTGACATCAACCAAGGTATCTTCCAAGGGGAGTTTCCCATCTGGCTTATATGAATGATATAAAGCTTTATGCATCTATAGCCAGTTCATTGAAGCAGCTCCTCAATATCACTGAAACTTTCTCTAAAGACATCGGAAAGTGTTTTGGTATGCATAAGTGTAGAACGGTTAACGTGGTACGTGGCAAATCGACGAGTGGACTGGAATACCAGACGCAAAGAAGTGATCTTATTAAATCTTAAAAACATGATGAAGTGCATAAGTATCTTGGTATAGAGCAGTCTCGAGCAATAGCCCACTCGGAAGTGAAGAAATGTATTACCGGAGAATTCAACGACCGACTCACAAATGTTCTTAAAACATCTTTGAATTCACGAAATATTGCCACTGCAATAAATACATACGCTATTCTTGTAATCATCTATTCAATGGGCTTAATAAAATGGTGTGTGACAGACGTTGAAGCAATGGATAGAAATGTAAGAACTCAAATGGCTCAATATTGATATCATCATTTTAAATATACTGTTGAGAGGATCAATCTACCTTGTGAAAAAGGAGGCAACCAAATATCTCTTGTAAGAAAGTACTTTCTTGAGAGGGCAGAAGCATCGACACTGCATAAGGCAATAATGGAGGCTGATTTCAGTATCACTCCCTTAAATCCTGCAAATGCTCAGTTTCAACCAGAGCACACAAGCCATGAAAGCCTGATACAACAGTGGTGTCGAAAAGAGTTACATGTTAGACATTCCAAATGAACTATCAGACCAGAACATAGATTTTAGTTTCTAACAGGTGGTTGACACATGGTTTACTGTACCCAGATACAGACGGTTTTATGATAGCCATTCAAGACCAGGTTATCGCAACAAGAAATTACTTAAGATATATAATAAGTGACCCGTTCATAGGAAAGTGATGAATATAGAAGATGCGGTGCACAGCATGAAAACATCCAGCACATCCTTGCCGGTTGTAGTGTGTTGGCTTCCATTGCCTATAAAGTTAGGCACAATAATATGGGAAAAACAATTGATGGACGACTAGTAAGAAAATACGGACTTGAGTCCTGTAATGCCCCATATTACAAATATTATCCTTCTACAGTCTTGGAAAATGAAGAATGGAAGCTGTACTACTGGGACAAGCATTATTACAGACACCACAATTTCGAACAATAGGCCAGATATAATAGTTCTTAACTAGCTCAAGAAAACAGCCATGATCATAGATTTTGCAATCGTCAACAATAACAATCTAGAATCTGTTGATAGCTTGAAAATTCAGAAATATGTACCGTTGACTCAAGAGCTTCGCTACCAATGACCTACCTTCAGAATATCGACATACAAACGATAATAATGTCCACCAAAGGATTAATACCAAAACACACAGTGTATACAATTGAAGTGTTAGAATTACCATTATCATGCATAGAGCAAATGAACAAAGCAGTAACGCTGGACAGCTGCAGAATAGAAAGAGAATTCCTGGGATGTACGACTGACTGGAACACGATTGATTGAAATGTCAATAATGTCATTCGTTCATGTCTTGTCTCTGCGAGATCGACCGATCCTAGACCAGCAATGGTCAGGTGAATGTTCCTGCACATAGTGCACAGAGTGAAAAATTCGGATAATAATAGCCATAGTAGTTTGCTTGTGGTAACCGAATGGCGCTTGTAACCGAATACAGTTTTGGACTAGTGGAACTGGACTGAGCAAGAAATTCGCATCATGGATCGAAAAACCAGAAAACTGCTTACAATGCATCATGTTGCCCACACTTGAGCTGATGATTTTGCAGCTATCAAGAACAACTCCTGGGGGCACAATTAGAAAGGAAACTGGCTCAAATAAGATAGAATGAGAAGTAACTATCAGATCACTGACTTATTCACAGAATTGCTATCTGTAGCACCTTCTAATAATTTTCAACATAACTTTTAGAATCAAACTTTTAGAATAACTTCATTACACATCAACAAAATACGAATGCAATCACAAATGGCACTCTCTCGATTGTTTCAACCATGTAAAATATTTATAGACGATTCGCGTAGAATGATAAATTCATCATACAGCACAATATAGTGTGACCGTCAACCTGGTTAGGCTGATGCAACTCACATCAACGCCCGTGAAACTGTTTAAATTCGCACCTCTATACTCCAATTTAAACACAGCTGTATTTTGTCTGGAAGGACAGAGCTACATTGTTATCCAATGGGAAGCTCCTTGATCACAAATTTAAGTCCTCAGGAAGCTCCCGATTGCATGATAGTGTTCTCCTTCTCCTTCCAGCTCGTGACCTTGAAGTGCAGCTATGTTCAAATCGGAGTATAAATAATACGAGCAGGTCTCAATATTGCTTGCGCAAGTTTTCTTGATTCACGAGCTCCATAGTCCTCACCCGACGCTGAATTGCATAGGCCGTTATGATACTTAGGTTCGTTTCGGAACGGAACATACCAATTTACAATGCTTGGCAACAACTATCTCGAACTTTCAAAACGATCGTAGCATTATTTGTGGCTTGCTTTGGCGCGTTAAGTTCATGCCCAGAGTTGGTACTCCCTTTTAAGCCGGGATGTTGCCAGGGCCGTGCTCTACCCGCACTCACCCGCTGTGGAATATCAAGCAAACTCCCGCTTGTGAGTAGTAAGAACGTCCAGTGCCTAGTGACGCTGTGGTAGGGGATGTCGGCCGGCCTTGGATCGCAGGCTATTAAAAGCGGGGAAGTTAGGGAGAGAGAAGGGGAAGTCAGTGCAGTTATACTTCGATTTTTCTGTAGTTGTCGATCACATTAGGTCTACCTTATAAAATTTACATTGTATTCTGCCTTATAATTCATTCTACATTCATTATAATTCAATTCTCCATTTTAATTAGATTGTATTCTGCCTTATAAAATATTTTTTAATTAATTTACAAACATCCTTCTCAACGGAACTCGTGGTCTCAGAAACGTGCTTACCACTGTTAAAAATATTCATTTTACAAGGCAGGAGGTGTAAACAATGACCTAATGTCATCGCCCACTATAGGAAAATCGAAGTTTACCGGAAAATTCCATTTCTTCTTCGACGTCTGCCGAAGTCCCCGAAGTTAACGTTCATATAGTTACACATTACAAGTAATGGTTTTGGAAGTAGTACAGACATGCGATGACGAGGAAATCTCTATAAGAAGTAATTGATCTTAGAAGTACATTGATGTATGCAAATTCAGGTTTCGGGAAAAATGCATGACCATAACGTAAATAAACGACCGTGCTAACACGCCGTTACTAATTTTCAGCTTTTCAAGTGTTCGCTGGCCGGAGTACATTTTACATACGTATATTATTACGTTTATTATTATTATTATTATTATTATTATTATTATTATTATTATTATTTTTATTTACGTATGCTGCTGGTGTTAGAAACCAATTACAGTAATTCAACGAAATTTAAGTCTTTGAACGCCTGGGCAGGCTGATCAGGGCAGGCATGTCAAGGTTGCAGGCAAGGTAACAAGCTTATTAAAACACGCGGGCAGTGCGTCCAGAGAAACCGTCGGGATGTTTAAAAGTAAGGATTATACAAATTGTCCCGGAGAGGCGGTACGACACTGGATACCTGGGTCATGACAGTCTTTGGGAGGAGTTACTTCACAATTATTGTCACTTTTGCTGTATTATTAATTCCCATTTTCTCTTTAAAGCAAAGAATTATCCATTTAAATGAAATAATACATCTGTCAGATTTCAAATTCTCTATTGAGAGAAAAATTAAACATTTTGAATCGAATTTACCTTCATTTTGTAATCGTGTTTAGTCAAGAATGATATAATAGCATTAACCTTCAGTTTAGGTTTAACAGACAAAAGTTCTTGTTAAAAGCACTGTTCTTCCGTAAGCGAGAATTGTAAACTTATAGAGACTTCTAGAGACTTGTAAACCTTAGTTTAGTTAATGTATTTCCCATTATTGCCAAATACTAATAGAATGATTTAAAAACACAAAACAAAACGAAAACAAGGGAAGAAATAGCCAATCAAACATATTCCTGCCCCTCGGCAAAAACGTTTATAAAATGCAGAAATTAATAAGAAAATAAACACGAAATAGTAATAAATTGCAAAAATTATAATTATAATTCAAAGCCGATTGTTTGATACAACAAATCTGACAAACATATTTTCGTATGAAGCCACTATTTCCCTCAGCGCGCCACTTCAGCTTGCGTGTGTACATCCCTTTCTGGATTTGGAAGGGAAATATAGCGGAACCAGGGGAAGTTATATCAATATCGCAACCAATTAACTCAGTCAACCAAGCTAATGTTGTACATACTCTCATACTGTCGTTATTTAATTACAGTGATAATGTTTATAGCCCTGTACTATCTCAAAGAAATTTTGCTAGAGTTCAATCTATTCAGAATGCGTGTTTGAGGTTCTGTTTACAATGTTCGGAAATACGAGCATATATCAGCATTCATGGATAAATCAGACCAGTTGACCATGAGACAGAGATGGATTTTTCACCTATGTTTACTGGTACACTCTGTTCTCTCCTCTAATTCTCCCAGTTATCTTCGGGATCGACTTAAACTTTTTTCACAATCTAATGAGTCTGCTTCACGTACTACCCGATTTGCCAATTTCCTACTTGTTATTCCGTTCATCGTACTACCAAATTCGAGACATCCTTTAGCTATCTTGGTCCACACGTCTACAATTTAATCCCTCATAAGCTTAAAACCCTTCCCTACAAATCATTTGTGAAAAACTTTGCAAATTTATTAAACTTAACTTTTAATCTTTCTTCAGTGTTTCTTTATGTATTATGTTAAATTTTTTGTAACCTTCTTGATGTACATGTTTAGCATTACTTCAGTGTTTCCTGTTATGTTATATTGCCTCATATTATCTGCTATACACTTACAATTATATTGTACTTATGTAACATTCTCAATTTCTAACCCTCATGTACTTACATTTATGCTTTTTTTTCTACTTATGCTTATTCTCTTTTGATGTTATGTTTATGATCTTCTGTATTTTCTTGTGGTTAGTCTGAAAAGCAGTAATTTAATTACTGAGACTCGCCGTTGTACTTTTTTGTGCAATAAAGTATTATTATTATTATTATAAGTTGCCCTTGCCCGTACGACCGCCGCACTTCCCAGGCGGGCAAGAACCTCGTGCGGGCGTAGTTTGACGTGCCTGATTTAGTTATAACCAGTAAAGAACTTGAAGTATTATTGATGAGCACAAAGTAGTGATAATTACTTAAATAAGTGTCTTACGAATATGTTGCACATTGTGTTTTTCCTTTTGTTGTGTTCAATGTGATTATCGCTTTTTGTGATTTGGGAAGACAAGTACCATTCAGAAATTGCAAGTGTTCAATGTTCACAATCGAATAACGTTACCTCGTGCCCTAAGGTCATAAAGAAATCCTGTAGTTTTAAGGTTGTAAAATTGAAGAGCAGTCGAGATAGATTTGTCTGTAACTTTCGTTATATTAATAAACAATTGTCAGTGCTCAGTCAGGACAGTACGGACAATTGATGCGCTCCGTGCGAGAGTAGTTGCTCAAATCAGGACGTTCAGTGATAAAAAATAGACATCAACTGTATAAACACGCGGAGGAAAATACACACAAATTCAATCTGCTCGCTGTGTAATTTGAACTCCGATGAACACATTAAATATTTTAATATAACTGTCCAATTTATAGTGTGATTAGAGGAGCTTTCCAAAATGATTTATATGAAGCCTATTGGTTACTTTGTAACCTCTTCTCTTGGAAGTGATTTGTAACAAAAGTTGCATATAATTGAGCCGTAAGTACACACAGCAGTTTGTAATAGGGTAATCCTGTAAGAAAATTACGAATAAAATTGAAATTGAAATTATTAATTTTATTGGGTTGTAGGAACAGTTGAACATCTGTGGTAGTTTGGGCCCTTGAGTTGATCTAATCAGTAGATGATAATGGAGATAATGGATAAGAAGAGGGAATAAGATGCTGGATAAACGGGAAAACCCCTACAAAACTTGCCGAGCGCTCGTTTTGTCCACTAGAAATTCCTCATAGATTGGCGGGTATCGAACCCGGACCCCATCGGTGCAAGACCTAAGCTCTGGACATTACGCATGCGATGTATGATGGAATGGGGAAGTGAATAGTTGGTACGTGGTAACTGAATGTGACCTGGAAATGCTCTTTAGATAAGCCATTAGGCGCTAAAACGAGACACGTGTTACGAGAGGAAAAAGAAAAGGGTATCACGACAATGGTGTGTATTACAGTCAAGAAATCTATATTCCAACTTAATTCTGCTGGAAACGACTCCATCTGTATCCATTAGTAAGGAATCACTTTGCAGGAGGAATACACGAATGCGTAAAAGTTTCACCGTAATGCCAAAAACGTTTTCATCAAAAGTAAGGGTTACATTTAGGTTATGGTACGCGACCACGAAGTCTTAACTTCCTTAAAACGCACTTGTTTCCACTGAAAAATAATCTTTTTGACACATTTGTATTCCGTAGTATGCCTTGACATTTTGTGGCCAAGAACTTAGAGCAATTTAGAGCAGAAAAGGGACACGTGACTGTTTAGTGCAGGCCTGCTCAATTCCCGCGCTCGCGGGACTAGCCGGAGGCGCTAGTCGATCAATGTGGTAAATTAGAAGTTTTTCCAGTTTTTTTCAACTATCCACCTGAAATATTTTCGCGTGAGTGGTATTACCCACCCGTTCCAACCTCTTCCGCCGTCCTTGGATGAACGTCACCCCGCTCGCGAGAAAGGGGCTTGTGCAGGGGAGAGAACGATTGAACCTCGTTGAATGGTACAGTATATGCAAATGTGCAACAGGGAGCGTCAACTTATTTTGAAAACAATAACGTACGTTTAGTGATTTTAAGGCCATGGACTCTATATTGAACTTTTGCAAATGTTTTTGCTGTGGATATCGTAAAAGTCATGTAACAATTGCAGTGTACAATTGAATATTTGCAGACTGGCCCTAAACAGATCAGAAAAAAAACTGAATTGGTACTTCAAGAAATTTTGAAAATGTTTGTTTGAGGGAAGTGTATATTATTTGAATTTGTGTTGAAAATTTGCCAAAAATACAATGAAGAGTTTTTATTTAAAAAAGTAAGAATCAAATAATTGATTAAAAATACATTATAAAAGTATATCTTTCTTGTCTTACTACGTTCTTACGCAGTAACGTGAAAGTATTGTAATTCTGCGGAAAAAAATCAATAATTTTCCACAGAAAATCACATATTGTGAGGTTCTGAGAGATAAATCTTGATAAAAGAGGATAAATCTTAAACTCTAAAAACATGGGTTCGAGGGCCAAACACAGAAACAAAATTGCTTGTTTGAAACACTTTTGCAGGTTCGTGTAGGATTATTACATTTCTCAGCCGTTACAAATAATGCGAAAAAACATGCATTTTTGTAACACCTAGTTTCATGAGGGGAGTGGGTAGGAACCAATCGAAAAACTTTATTTTGAATCAAAATTATTGTTCAAACTTTTTAACTTACATCGCTATTTTTTTACATTCTTACCTAGCTTTCCCCTTATTTTAATATAAACAACCATTACAATACGAAATGTGTGCGCTTTTTAACAAGAAAATCGATATTACAAGTTTGTATAATTTAATAAATGACACTATGAAATACCAACACGTTGTTTGAGCCCAACTAGCAGGTTCCTCTCTCTGGAATCTTGTCCACAAAACAGGAGGCACGTGCCAAACCGTTCTAAAGGTCACTGAACTGCACTCTCCTTTTGCTTCCCGCCACCTCCACCACCACCCCGGACAGCCGCGAATTCCCGCGCTCATTCAGACCAGCCGAGCCGGTCTGGTAGTGGTCAAGACCCTCACGGAACCCAAAGAGCATTAAGCGAACTGCAACATCTGACGGGATGTACTTCATTCGCTTGGCTTGTGCTCCCCTGCATTTGGGCAGGCTGTATCTCCTGCTGCCGCCGTAAGTGGCCAGCTTCTCAGGGCCTTGCGACTCATCGATCAAAACCGGAGACAAAGCTCGAGGGTGCTACTATAGGAGGCGCTAGTGTCGCCAGATTCAGCTGCAGGTTAGGTTCGCCAACATCCGCACATAAAAATTGGCTGATATCTGAGAAATACGATAAGATGTCTCCTAAATGTTCAAATATTCATGATGTATACATAAAAGAAACCTCTGAAGAAAGACGCGAACATCGAATCTATCTTTTGTAACATGCGCCTGCTTGCGTCTCGCAAACCCACGTAGCAGTCACGCACGTTTCAGTAGTTCGTATTTTCAGTAGTCACGCATCGTTGACAGTAGTTCGTATTTTAAGAAAGAAGGTAATACAGGAGAGTGCGCCACTCTAATGGTCTCCACCACGGTATATGGGAGTTGAAAGGCCCTGCAGCTGCTCGTGGGAGACGACACAAATGAGGGAGCTGCGCCCACGCTCATTTAGGACCTGTCGAGCGGGCCTGGTAGTGGTCAAGACCCACACAGAACCCAGAGAACATTAAACAAACTGCAACATCTGCCGAGATGTACTCCATCTTTCGGCTAGTACTGCCCTGCATTTGGGCGGGCTGCATCTCCTGCTCCGTCCACCGCCAGCTGCGCGTGGAAGACTTCGCAAACTGAGGGCGCTGCTGCACCCGCGCTGGTCGCGCAGGCGGCGCTGGCGACTGCGCGTGCGCTGATGGGGGCGGCGCAGTGCCTGCGCGTGCGCAGCGACCGCTCTCCCGCCGCGCAGAGGCTGCTGCGCCTGCTGGCGGCGGACGTGCCCGTGCTGCTGGCCCACGCCCACGCCCACGCCTGCCCCGGGCTGCCTTGCCTGGTGGCGCGCTCGGACGCCGCAGCCGTCACCCTGCTGCGCGAAGTGCCCCAAGTAGGATGATAGTGCACGGACTGGGGACATACTGATCCAAGTGCCATTTCGTCCTTTTTTTACCTTTTTCGCACGAATACATGGGAGAAACTATGCATTTTCATGATTAAATTTGTTCAAAGAATTGTCAGTCCCGACTGGGATTCGAAGCCGGGTCTCCTGGTTTACGCACAGTTGCTCTAACCACTAAGGGGCCGTCCAGAAATTACGTAACGCAAATTTCGAATATTTTCAATTATCCCATTCCCTTTGTAACGCACTTCCCTATCTCTATGTAACGCAGAGTAACGCTGCCTCAGACCCCTCCCTCCCACTTTACCGTTACGTAATTTACGAACGGCCCCTAAGCTACCGAGATCACTAATTCTTTGAACAGGTTCTTAAGGCCTGACATATTGACCGTTACAATATATAAATTGTCCAAAATGGTGACAAGTTGGTGACAATTATATTCATTTTCATGCCACAGTGATCCAAGCACAAAAACCATCATTTTCTGTAGGACTTCTCAATCTCCCATTTCCCTTCTCCAAATCCCTTATAACAACCAACGCCTTTCCCTCGTTTTCTCTAAATGATGAGAATGCCACTTTGAACAGTATGGTTCTCTTCTTGCCAAACGCTTAGTTTTTACAATTAAACAATTTGAAATATTAGTAGACGTAGCAAATTAATCTGTAAGGAATGGTATATTTTGGAAGAACAAAATGCTTAGTCACGTTCACGAAACTGCTGTTTAGTCAAACATACTGTAACGTTTGCGGTGGTGAACGAAAACACTGATTTATTTTAACACATTTTATTTATGCTTCCTAATAATACACTAAAAATACTTGATTTATGTACAGATAGTCTTTAGTCCTTGTGTTCTTCACTTAGTTATTGCTTTCTACACGGCACAGTTCTCTTGATTACTTATTTTCACTGTTCACTTCTCTTGCACTGTCGCAAAGCAGATCACTGCGCTAACCACAGTTCACGGCGCCAACCACAGTTCATAGCGCCGACCACAGTCCACTACTCCGCCGTTCACCGCGATGCACACACACTTCACAGCTCGGCTTCCTGACTAGACTGACTTGCGGCCGTAGACGGCGGCGCATCTGTACCTGACCGACCTGGACCCTTCGGGAACTCACGTCACACTTCTTGGCAACCCGCGAATACCCTGGCATCGTCTAGTTTGGGGGCGGCGGCGGATGATGCAATCCGCGCAGCGGATTCCGGTAGATGACGCAATGTTCGTTACAATACTAATGCACGAATAGTAAGGGTTACTAAATAGATCATAATATTTACTAAACACATTGCAGTGAAAACGAATAGTTGCTTTTCGTGGACTCGTGTTTTCGTTTTTTCGACTCGTGTTTAACGGATACCTGGTTGGGGAAATCCCCGTGAGCCGACGGATAGATCGGCGCTGGGTCTCGTCATCTAGTGGAGGAAGATCGCCATCGCCTCCCGCGATAAAACATACACTATACTCACGGGATTAATGACCTTAACAGTTCACGCGGTCGGAATCACTAATCAAACAGACTCTGGCCGAGTTTGAACTCACGCACGAGAGATTTGGAAGACTTAATTTTTTTCCGCCATTTCCAGGAGTTGGGGCCACTCTTGCTCCTGGTGCTGGGCGGTGCGGAACACCAGCCCCCACCGCCGCCTCCGCAGAGGGCGGCGTTGGTGCGGTTGGTGCGCGGGGGCGTGCAGCTGTGGGGGGCCGAGGCCGCCTTCAAGGACGACAGCAGGCCGTGGAAGCGCTACTCGCACCCGCAGGCGCTGCTCGAGGACTGGGGTCGATGGCCGGATCTCGGAGGCCGCGAGCTCGTCGTTAGCACCTTCGATTTACCCCCTCATGTCTACATGGGTGAGTACTCTGTTCCACACCTTCTCTGGCCGGACCTCGGACGCCGCGAGCTCGTCGTTAGCACCTTCGATTTACCCCCTCACGTCTACATGGGTGAGTACTCTGTTCCACACCTTCTCTGGCCGGACCTCGGACGCCGCGAGCTCGTCGTTAGCACCTTCGATTTGCTCCCTCACGTCTACATGGGTGAGTACTCTGTTCCACACCTTCTCTGGCCGGACCTCGGTCGCCGCGAGCTCGTCGTTAGCACCTTCGATTTACCCCCTCACGTCTACATGGGTGAGTACTCTGTTCCACACCTTCTCTGGCCGGACCTCGGACGCCGCGAGCTCGTCGTTAGCACCTTCGATTTGCTCCCTCACGTCTACATGGGTGAGTACTCTGTTCCACACCTTCTCTGGCCGGACCTCGGACGCCGCGAGCTCGTCGTTAGCACCTTCGATTTACCCCCTCACGTCTACATGGGTGAGTACTCTGTTCCACACCTTCTCTGGCCGGACCTCGGACGCCGCGAGCTCGTCGTTAGCACCTTCGATTTGCTCCCTCACGTCTACATGGGTGAGTACTCTGTTCCAAACCTTCTCTGGCCGGACCTCGGACGCCGCGAGCTCGTCGTTAGCACCTTCGATTTACCCCCTCACGTCTACATGGGTGAGTACCACGGTGTAAGATATAAAGGTGTTATCACTCCCAGTCTAAAACTGAAAGTGAGGCTATTTCTCACAATTCTCGCATATTTGTGCTGCGATCTTTCGGTATCATTTGGACAAGGTTGTGATCCATTCGATAGCTTTGTGGCCAGCTGATTTCAACTTTCAAATCAGTGATTTGTTTCGCGGTGGAATTGGTAATGTCTAGAGCGAACAGTTACGCAAATGGTTAGGAAATGTAATGTAAAACTGTGTAATAGGCACAGTTTAAGATATCATCTTAAGATGTATATCTTACATTGTGACCCAAACCGATCGTGCGCAACGTACGGACAGGCGAAGAACTAGCCTCAAACGGGCTTCAGAAAATTTGCCTCAAAGGCGGCTAGATGACACACCTACATATCTTACACCGTGGTGAGTACTCTCCGTTCCACACCTTCCCTGGCCCCTCTTCTTTCCTCCGGTAAGAAATTCTGAAAACTTTATCTTCCTTCGTTAATAGTTAGAGCCTATAGTAGACTTACGAGAATCGTATAGTGCGATTTTTATAACTCAGCCTCTCAAGGCCTATCTTCACAATGGAATATGTCACGGTATTTCGCGTTTTCTCAGTCTGCCGCTAGATTTCGCATGATCGCGATCGTATCAAGCAGTGCTTGCGTTCATGCGACATCTAGCGGCAGGACCGAGAAAGACGCGAAATGCCGTGTAATGTTCCATTGTGACCATAGGGGCTTGAGAGGCAAGAGTTAGAAAAATCGCACTATAGTAGGCACACCGGATCATTGCCAGAGTGCCTTATATTTGTTATTACACTTTTTGGTCGCAAATTGGTCATCTCGGGACCACACAAATCTGCAACCCACCAGGGCTCAGTCATATTTATCGACGACAGGTGCACATGACTTTTATGACAGGATTCGAATTTTCGTGCTGAATCCGTTTCTACTCTCAGGATTGTTAGCCCTGGTGAATGAGGTGAAATTATAATGATGATGAAGGATGAAATGGACGATCACAAAAATACAGAGACACCCACACAAACAAAACCATGAACGAGGCAGGACTCGAACCCCCGATCCTTCAGTCCAAGACCGCCACTGCATTACTGTTTTAGTGATCTCTGTTACCTGGATCGGCGTTGCATTTGTTATTACATTCAAAATCATTTTGAACAAACAATGTTCACAATAATTGGAATTTTTGTGGACATGGTTAGTTGATAATTAAAAATTGTTTTGGCGCTTGTATTGGCACAATAGTTTTTGTTAGAGCCTGTACGAAGATTGTTGACAAAAAGTTGACCTGATTTTCTGTTTTCGACTCTCTTTACAAGGCTCGGAATTTTCGTGCAAGTCTGAGAAAAATATGAGATGAAAATTTTATTAGTAATTATCTAAAATGTATCTAGTATTTATTAGTAAATTAGAAAATGTTAAGTATTATTACTAAATAAAAATTTGAAGAACAAATTGCAATTATAAAAGCCTAGAGGTGACCAAGATTGTAGATACGCCATTGATATTGGTGCTCACAACTTGTTCTGACAACTCACAGAAAATTAGGTGCAGGTTAATAAATAAATAAATACAATAATTAATATACTATTATGTGTATGCAGTTGATTCTTTACAAATTTGCGCCTGAGTTATTGCAACATAGCAGACATCACCATAATTGTACGAAAAAATATTAATTGCTCGCGAAGAGTGTGTCAAACATGTCCGCATTGCCAGGTGATCAATGTCGCTCTGTATACGGGCCTTCACTCAGTCATCTCTGTCGAAAATCAAAAGGAGGACTGAGATAATGGCAGGTCTGGTCGTCGCCGTCCGAAAAGGGGTGCCTCCGAAAAGGAGAAAGTGAGATTGTTGTCATTCGTTGAGGTGTGGGTAAGCCCTGCTGAGGTGGCTCAGGGCATCAACTGATGTCACTGCAGTGCCTCTGACCGGGAGGTCGTAGAGTTTATGTCGCGACGGTGGCAGAATTTTCGACATTAGGTAGAGAGCTAGGTGGAGTTCTGAAGGAGAATTCCAGCAGCCAACTCCTCTGGCCGGTAGGTTTTCGGTTGTTTCTCCGATCATCACTAGGTGAATGCCGAAACAGTACCCTAAAAGAAGGGCCACCGACCGAGCGCGATCTTTCCTTCCTCTTCCTTGTCCTATGTTCAACACTCACTCACACTTACACTACACTGCCAAACATGCTGTGAGGTGAGTCTTGAGCATACAGTGGCACTTCATATGACTGACCTGACCTGACATGGGCGGTGCCCCGCTGGTGGTGGACACCTGTTTTAGCAAAACCCAGCAATCAGACATGTAGGGCGGCGCCGCATCTCACCATTCAGCAGGGAATGAACACCACTACTTGCCATGAGAAACTTGCACTTACGGAAACTTACACTTACGGGACTAACGACCATAGCAGCAATCGACTGCAATCTCGACCATCTGCGCACGTGCAGAGGCCCAAAAGTGATGCAAAACTTGAAGATCGATATTGCTGTCGATATCCTTTAACGCTTCGAAGGACAAAAACTCCCTATTGTAATCGCTGGATGTGTCTGCGCGCGCAGAGCAAGACGACGGCGTGGAGCTGCGCCTGCTGCGGGCGGCTGCGCAGGCGATGCGCTTCCGGCTGCGCCTGCAGGAGCCGCCGGGCGCCAACAAGTTCGGCGAGTGGAACGCCAGCGCGGGCTGCTTCCAGGGCGGCACGCGCGGAGCGCTCGTCTCCGGACAGGTGAGGAGAGCCCCTGGATACAGAGAGTAGCGCATTCCATTGTTCCATCGACCCCGCCATTTTATATCCAATTGACAGAAGAATTACAATTGTGAGATATTGTGTGTGTTGAGAACCATGAATACATCCCAAACCAATATTAATATTCTTAAAAATCTCTATGACGTCACCAATTGTTGTCATTTCCGTTCAACTTTTGAATTCTGCTTGATAGGGCTATCGGGTGTGAGGATATTAAATGGCGGCGGTTGCGCTACTCTCTGTATCTAGGGACTCTAGACAGGTGAGCGGCGCACAGCGCACGTCGCCAAACACATAGGCGCTTCTTCCGTTCGACTCATGATGAAAATACATTGGGGCAGGGGTGTCAAGGTCTTTTACTGATGGCTGTGGCACGCGTAGTGGCACCGTAGCATGCCACGAGCTTCTCAGCGCAACTAGCGTCGGGAAAGGGAACTATTAGTAAACCCGCCGGTTTAGTACCCCGCCGGTGTACAATAGGGATGGCGTTGTCTCTGGTGGCGGGGTGATGAACTGCGTGGAGGGGCGATTTCGTCTTGGCACTCGTGCCACGTAGTTTTTGCATTTAAAAAAGTCTTATTACTCTGTCTTTTATTTAATATTCTTTCGTTCACGTTTTTATTATTCATAGCAGCACACGGAAACACAACTGACAGACGGCAAATCAGAGTGAACTGAGCAGGTAGCTAGCAGTGCATTGGTCCGCTCGTGACATCGACCTTGACAATACTTGCGCACGCCAGAGCGGACAGTACTATCGATCTTCTGCGCATGCGCAGATGCACCAAAGTGATGTGAAACTTGAACTGCGCATGCGCAGAAGGTCGATAGTGCTTTAACGTTCCAGAGTTCACAAATTCCCTACACATGAGCAGTTGCTTAGCCTCTCCGGCTTCAGCCAGTGAGCTTCATGTATCAGTTTTCTCACAATATTTGCGGGAATTTTAATTGCAGCCACATACCAAAATCATCGCGTTGTTAAAGGCCATTGAAACATACATGAAGCATTGTTTATAAATATTGCATCTTTTATTTCAATTTCACCTTATCAAGTTATTTTTTGGTTGTGCGCCGTTAAAAATTGTCACTTTAAGCCACTTTCATCATGTGGTTCGTGACGTATCTGATGCTGCGCAGAACGAGAAAAAAATCGGTGCGCTTACCCACGACTTTTCATCATAGTTCGATTGCAAGTAAACGCTGTGTAAACCCAGTATTTCGAATTTGACACGTTAGCTCAAGGATCAGCTGTTGCCGCTGCAGCGACTCCATGATGTCCTAAAGGTTGCTCCTAGCCGCAAACGCGAACGGTAACGCAAACGGGAACGTAAAGAAAGTTGAAAGACGGACATCTCAGGCACGAGTTCACGATGGGAACGGGAAGGATGGTCAACATTTGTCTTAGCTCAAGAGCCTCTCGACCAAAGAAAATGCAGCAAATGGCGGCTAAGTTGGGTGAAGATTTTTCAATTGAGCGGGCGACCTGCGCGCGACTCTGATCTGGAACGGAGTTGAAAGTGTAGTGCTATATTGTGTTTAGAGCGTGGATTTGCCAAGTTGCGGTTAGAGGCGTGTTTTGTTAGTCATTGTTGAGTTGTTTTAATTCTTTATAGTAATTATAATTTAATTATTTTTCTATTCATGTTAATATTTATAGTTAAAATTCCTGTAAAGAAATAATTTTTATGTATTTCGTTAAAGTACATTTAAGTTGTTTGTTTTTTGATAAAATTGTGGTTATTTTACGTTCCGTAAGTTCGTAGTAGTTTTTGCATTTAAAAAAGTCTTATTACATTGTCTTTTATTTAATATTCTTTCGTTCACGTTTTTATTATTCATAGCAGCACACGGAAACACAACTGACAGACGGCAAATCAAAGAGTGAACAGAGCAGGTAGCTAGCAGTACATTGGTTTCGGCAGCTGCTTCTTGAATACTTTTTTATGTCTTCCCGATGGTGTTTATTGTGAAGGGTACGTACTTCGCCTTCCCTTTCCCATGCTCGCCTTCGTGGTCCCGTACTTATTTGCAGGCAATTGTGGAGCAAACTTAAGTGTTTGCGTCCGGAAGATGGCAGTTTTTGGCACTAGATCTGTAGCAAAGTCGAATACACCGCCCGTCTGGAGGAGAATTCCAGGTGCCAACTGCTCTGATTGGTAGTTTTCCATGATTTCTCCAATATTATCAGGCAAATGGTGGAGCAGTACACTATCAAACGGGCCACGCTCCATATTTCCTTCTACGTCACAGAAGCCGATTTTGACCGAAATTTCGGTCGGCCAACGTCATACGTTTTTATACGATGAGCGGGTTCTTTCAAAAACGTAATAGTAAACGGAAATGGTTATAGTGAACTCGAACGACCGACGAACCCGAAACCATTGCGTGTCCGACGAAGAACTGTTTCGTTTGATTTTGTCCGTCCGAGTTGACTGACCGAAACGTCGGCCAAAATCGACTCAACTGTGCCCGCCGCCTTGAGGTCGACCATTAATTAGGTAACCCTAAAAGGGGGAGGGGGATGGGGTTTGAGGCAGCGTTAATCTGCGTTGAATACGGGTAGGAGTATAATAGATTATTGTAACATAAAACTGACATTTATTTATTTTCTTTTTAGACTTTTCAACATTTGGTGAAATAATTCCTTTTTTTGAGTCTGATACTAAAACATTAAAATATTAACTAATTAGTTTGTTTTAAAAACATAAATTAAAGTTATTAGATGTTAATTTTTAAAATAAATAGAAATATTTTTTCATCAATTGTTCATTGAATATGAAAGATTACGAAGAATATATTCAACGCTGATATGTTGTTTATTCTACTGTACCCTTTAAATTGGCACAGAAGACTCTCGCCCGTGCGTCATCCACAATGGCATGTGCAGTGTTTGTGATTAAAAATTTTCTTGCCTATGAGACCTTCCTTCCTTCACAACTTACCAATCTTATTGTTAGGTGCAATCACCGTCGCTAACTAATTCCGATTTTAATCATCATGCATTTTTACAATACATCATGCATTTTTAATTGATTGATGATTCCGCGCGCGTCAACTGCTAAAGTCTTCAGTCCGGTAAGTGCCTGTCTTTTCCTCGGGAGGTGGCGGTGATCTTCCCCCATCAGATGGTGAGATCCGGCACCAACCTACAATCGGCTGGCGGGGTTTTCTCCAATCAGATATCTCCCACCAGCAGAGCACCGCTCCAGCCGAGACAAATTCTAAGTTCCCGACAAGTGTAATTTGTGTAACACGTTTTATGTTAGTGTAAGAGTGCATAAGTAAAGAGTGAGAATAAAACACGGTATAGGAAGGAAAGATTGCGCGCAGTCCATTTCCTGTTTGGTGTTGTCGCTTGGTGTTGATCGAAGAAACCATCGGAAAACTATCGATCAGAGCAGCAAGCCGCTAGAATTTTCCTCCAGACAGCGACTGGACTCGACCTAGCTTTCCAGCCAGTGTCGAAAATCCTGCCACCGTCGGAACTCGAACCTAGGACATCCCGACCATACACAGCACAACAGTTGATACCCTGAGTCACCTCGCAAGGAACAACACAAAATAAAATGAATACAAATTGCTTTTACTGTGCTATAATTTATTTTCACTTCTTATATTTGCAAGGGTGGAGGGCATGTTGTCGCAAGCGTTTGGTAATTATTTAGGAGGATTCAAGCGCAGGTTACGGATACATTATATTGCGATTTTTCTAAGAGCGACCGGCCACTCAAATCCCATCTTCGCGATGGAATATGTCACAGCATTTCGCGTCTTTTCTCGGTCTTGCCGGTAGAAGTCGCATGATCGCAAGCACTGCTTCATACGGTCGCGATCGTGCGAAATCTAGCGGAACGACTGAGAAAGACGCGAAATGCCGTGACAAATTCCATCGCGAAGATGGGATTAGAGTGGCCTTGAGGGTCGCTCTTAGAAAAATCGCAATATACAGGAGGAGAGAGGGAGTTCAAAATACTCTGAATTTGCGTCAGTTAATTTATGGCCGGCCCTTTACTTTCCCTTTGTCGTGGCTCGGCGTGCGTCAGGCGGACGTGGCGCTGTTCGGGATGTTCGTGATGGAGAGCCACGTGCGGCAGCTGGCGGTGCCGGCGCCCTGGGGGCTGGCGTGCTCCACCTTCCTGGCGCCGGCCAGCGCGCGCCGCCCGCCCGACGCCCTGCTGCGCCCGCTGCGGGCCGCCGCGTGGGGCGCGCTCGTCGCCGCCCTCGCCTGCGCCGCCGCCGCGCTGCGCCTCGCGCGCCTCCTCGCAGGTTGGCCTCCCCCTCCCCCTCGCCCTCCCCCACCCCTCCTCCTTGCTTTCATTCATTCATTCATTCATTTATTTATTTATTTACTTATTTATTTATTTATTTACTTGGTCAAAAACAGTAAAAACTGTATATGGCGTGTGGGAAAAGAGATTTATCTGCGCACATTTTCTTGAGGCCCAGAATAAAAAAAAGGCAACATTTGAAAAACTAGAATCGAGAATTTAGAAAATAATTATTATTTTAGAAAAATCAAAATTTGAAAAATGTTTGTTTCGAGTTATAGAAAATCAATTTCAACGGTGAATGAACTGATTTGATTTTCTGCATTGCTAACAAAATAGTAATGAACAACAATTCTACTCCTACCATTACAAGCAAAAGGAGTGCTCAACAAAACGTGCGCACAGTGAAGCTACATTTACGTTCAGAAGCAAAACAAGGGGCCATCTCAGCATTTGCTCAATGAATCAGGGAAACTGGACAAAATCCTGATCGAGATGGGGCATTGATTTTATGGTCACAGAGTAAAAGTTCTTAAGTTAAAAATCTTAGTTTGGAGAAAACAAGGGTTAAATAATTGAGCCAACGTTTCTTCCTATGTTCAACGCTATTTCCCAACGCTTGTTTGTCGTTAAGGAGGCAACATTTGAATTCGGTCGTTTTACTACAAAAAAATATAGATACTTAACTTGTAGTGTCAGAACTTAACCCAATTTTGCCAAAAATTGACTTAAGAACTTTTACCCCGTGACCACAGGATTGTTGGCTATTCGGGGCGCGTCAACTACTAGTCATTAGTGCCGTAAGTGTAGTGCAGGTTTTTGTTAGGGAGATGGCTGTGGTCGTCCCCTCGCTTTATTGATTGTTAGAGCTTCCGGGCATGTCAACTACTAGGCTCGTTAGTCCCGTAAGTGTAGTACACGTTTTTGCTCGGGAGGTGGCGGTTGTCTTTTCCCGCTGGATGGCGAGATCCGACCTACCGTTGACTAGCGGTGTTTTCCTACAACCAGGTATCTCCCTCCAGCGGGGCACAGCCACAGTCAGGACAAGCTCTAAGCTCCCGACCGGTCTTCCAGCTTCCATGTGTGGCAGTGTAGTGGATGTTAGTGTAAGTTTGGTCAGGGGAGACAGGATAAGACAAGCAAGGGGAAGGTAAGATAGCGCGCGGTCCGTGGCGTCAGGGTAATTGTTCCGGTATTAGCCTGGTGTTGATCGGAGAAACCACGAAAAACTACCGATCAGAGCTGTCGGCCGCTAGAATTCTCCAGACAGAGACTGAATTCAACCTAGCTGACGAGATAGTGTGGAAAATTCTGCCACCGTCGGGACTCGAACCTAGGGCCTCCCGGTCAGAGGCATTGCAGCGACATCAGTTTATGTGTGAGCCCTCTCCCCTTCCCTCATCAAACCCCCAAGGGCGAATCCCCGATTGTTTAATTTGTCCCTCTTTCTCCATTTGCACCTTTTCTCCCCTTTTCCAGTTTTCTCCATTTTGTCCCATTTCCTATTGTCTCCTTGCCCTCTTCGTTCTCTTTTCCCCGCTTTGTTTCACTTGTCCGTCTTTGTCCTTTGAGTCCTTTTGTGCACTTCGATTGTTTTGAAAAACAGTACTAAGATCCTGTATCAACAACCCTTGCTACAGAATATCGAGAGTAATTAATACTTCACTCATGAAAGTATTAAATGTTTATTTTTGAATAGCCAGAATAACTAGAAAAAAAATTTTTGTATGTAACACGCTCTCTATTAGTCGTTAAGAACTAATGTAGAATACTTGTTACATAAATAAGCAGTAATCAAACTTTTCATTCTCTTTGCCAAATACAGGAAGGTAACAAACGAAAACTCTAGGCCTTTGGGAGTAGGGGTACCATACGTCTTCTTTTCCTCGCACATGTCCTCTTTGTGAAGTACGAAAAACTGTCCGGGTGGATTTTACGAGGAGGAAATGTCCTTTTTTATTGGAAATGGGAATCTACTAAATCCAACCTAGACGTACGATCTACGAAATATATACTGCATATTGTTCAACTTTTTAAAGGACACGTAGAGGAAAGGTTTTGAAAGTTGCTGCGGGTAAACTGTTCCAACCTTTAATTGCTCTGTTACAAACTAAAAATATCCCAAGATCTGAATTTTGTTTCCTTGTTCGAATTTTGTTGGTGTGATCGATTATGCCGAAATAATTTTGTTTTTCTAGTCTAACCTGAATTTCCTTCCAAGCTGGTCGGCCTATGTACAGTTTATAAAGTGCACAAAGTCTCACCCTTGTTCGTCTCGTTTCTAGAGGTCCCCATGAAATTTTTATTCCATTAGTTCTATAGGTAAACTTATTCGCTTTCCTCTGTATTCTATCTAAATTTTTCAGGTGCGACTTTCTGTACGGATACCAACATACCACTCTGTATTCTATGAGAGCACGAACCAGCAAAATATACACTAATTCTTTGGAGTTTTTCCTTAGAAATCGCATTGCAAAATATAAGGACTTCCACATTTTTCTCACTACCTGATTTGTATGCTTCTCCCACCCTATTTTACTATCTAGATGAATGCATAAATACTTGCATGATGAAACTCTTGGAATGATGACCTCACCTAAACGATAGTCTGGATCCTCATAGTTTCGAATGCATAAATTAATAAGCGCGTAAATGAATAAAATAATAAATAAACAAACAAACAAATTTCCATATTCCGCTGTATGAAAATCAACAGTTGTGTTTAAACACTACTTCAAATAACACCAAAAGTAATTTACACATTTAAAGGTAGAGCTCATTAGCCGCGCGCGTTCTACATGGGGAGAATTGGGAACAGAAATGGAGGGAAATGTCTGGAAATTTTTGGGATTTTTTTTTCATTTAAGAAATATTATTTTATCAATTATTATGAATAAAAAAGAAACAATAGACAGTATCCTCTCTCATTTTTATGTATCAAAAAGAGCAAAATAAATAAATGGCATAGAGACAGAAAAACACGAGAAAAATAAAATTGTATAGGGCTTCGAGCAGCTGAAATGACGATGATTGGTTGATTTAAAGTATTTGAAGTTAAAGGGACAGCCAATGGAATCGTCAGGGACAGCTTATAGAATAGAATAGAATATTTATTTTTCTACTTAGGAATACATAGAATATTTCTGGTGGTAGCGTTTTCTCAATAGCTACAAATAAGTTACACAAAAGAAGCAATCAAACAAACATCGTATTTACATATTACGTAATAAAATTTTACAAAATTAATATTACCCTATCATGTTAAAGCTGACTATAAAATAACAATAATAGTATCAAATAACAAACAATACAAAAAATTAATGTTAACATATTCTAAACCATTACAATTTATTCTTTTGCCATTACAATCTACTTTTAAAATTTTTGACATTCTGAGGGAAAGTCTCCAGCTTAATGTCGTTGGTCCATAATTTGGAGAAAAATGTTTCGTTTCAAAGTTGGGGAATTTTGTTTTATTGGATAGGTTTTTTTAAATTTATTTATTTTAGATCGCTTTAAAAACATATATGGTCATTAACGACCACTATTGATTTAAACTAGATATACATTTTAAAAAATAGAGTAAACAGAAGTAATAACAACAAACAAAAATATAAAGTACAATAAATTTTACAATTATTCAGATTATACTATCTAATCCAGCAATAAGATAAGTTAAAATTAATTTGTAACCTTCAATTGAATTAAATATCTCATAAATTTCGTTTTTGATGCCAACAGAGTTTCGTAGATTTTGGAAGCTTAAACACTCGAGGATAATATGTGACGTTGATAATATTCCTCCACATTTTGGACAGGTGGCTGTGTGTATATTTTTAATTAGATAGTAGTGGGTGAGGGACGAATGAAAAATTCCCAATCTTGTGATAAGAATTTGTTCTTTTCTTCTTAATGTAGATAGATAGGTAGATAGATATAGTTTATTTAGCCTTCTCGGCTATTTTTACATAAAATACATTATTTACATACATTGCTTACATCTATAAGTATACTCTATTACTATTTACAAAATGAATTTTCCACTTTTATGTATTTTATAATTTTTTTAAATTTTTTAATTTGTTCACATTTTTTTATTTTTAACAGTAATTTATTACATAATTCAATTCCTTTGTCAAATAGTCTATTTTTTGTCTGTTCGGTTTTACTAAAATTAACAACTAAATGTTGTGCTTGTCTTGTTTCCCTTGTTGTTTTATCTTTCACTCTTTGGATTTTGCTTACTAAATCTCCTGTTATATGGTTTTTAATTAATTTAAAAATAAAAATTAGTGTCTTGTACTGAATTCTCTCTTTTATTGACATAAATTTCAGTGTGTCTAGCATGTCTACCGCTGGAGTGTATCTATTGCATTGAATTATTACCCTCATGGCTCTATTTTGTTGTATCTGAAGTTTTTTAATTTCACTTTTTTGGGCTCCAACTAGTATTGTTGCACAGTAATCAAAATGTGGTGCAATTATGGATTTATATATCAAACATCTTGTATAGCCATTTATATATTGCCCAATTCTGTTTAACATATTAATCTTTTTCCCAGTTTTCTTTACTATAAATTCTATATAATTTTTAAAATTTAATTTACTATCTATTATTACTCCCAAATATTTCATTTTGTATACCCGTTGTATTTCCTTTAAATGAGTTGTGAATAATTTTGTTTCTCTTTCTTGCTATGTTTCTTTCACCTATGTAAAATCATAAATTTAGTCTTTTCTACATTCATTATTAATTTATTTACCATTAACCATTCTTTTACTGCAATAAATACACTCTGCAGTTTAAATTCAATTTCCGCTTCTGTTTCTCCAATTACATAAAATAACGTCAGCAGCATGTAGTGTTGGAGATATTTGAATCTGTTACAGATTATATACAGAGTGGCTAGGTTATTTGGGGAAATTTCGTTGAAGCGTCGAGGTAAGAGCTCGCAACACCTTTGGCAACCCTGGTTCGTGCGCAGGGGCCGGCGGGGGCAGCGCCGTGCTGCACGTGCTGGGCATGCTCCTGCAGACGTCTGCGCCCGCGTGCGACGCCCGGCGCCAGCGGCCGGCCGAGCGCCGCCTGCTGCTGTGCTGGTCGCTGTTCGGCGTGCTCATGGTCACGGCCTACTGCAGCTCGCTCGTGGCGCACCTCACCTCGCCGCGCCTGCGCCTCCTGCAGTCGCTGGAGGAGCTGGTGGCCGCGGGCGTCTACTGGGGCTACTCCAGCCACTTCCCGCTCGACGAGTTCTTCGACATGACTGTAAGGGCACACTCTCACCACATCAGCTTTTGCACTTTATTAAATGAATGTGATAGCACAGCTCCTACTTTTTGGCATTATTTCTAACTTCTGCAATTTTCAAAAATTCAGAGTTCAACGAAAATTAGACCTGTGGTATAGATCATGTCCCACAAACTATGGACCACCCCCAGAGCTTCTAAACTTTTCACGATATCGAGGTGCAGTTTTAGCTCAACAATGCTGAATCATGTGGCAAGGAATACGCCGTAGAGAGATTATCCGAAATACTTTTATTTTTCGAGATATTTTATCATCTTTGATTTTTTAAATGGAAATAAATACATATGATACATTTATTCCCCATTTTATGATCTATCCATTGCTGATAAGAAAAATGTATACTTCCCTTTAAAATACCAAAGATGGTTAAATGTCTCGAAAACGAAAAAATGTACGAACAATATCTCTACACCATTACTTGTCCCCATGATTACGCTTTGTTGAGCGAAAACTGCATTTCGATATCCTGAATCGTTTAGAAGTTACGGGGGTGGACGTTGCTGGACACTTGTATAAATATTGTTTATGTAAAAGTGTTGCTGGGAAGCAAGCGACGTTTTCTGGAAAACGATTGCTTAGTGCCAACAATTCTAATGGACGTCTCATCAGTTACATTACGATTGCAATAATTATACCAAAATATCAAACTTCATTTCAGGTGAATAATAAGCACTAAAAACTCCTTTAACTCTTTATAGGATTGTGGTTCTCTCCGCAACCACATGCTTTACGGCCGTTTCTTGCTTAGCTTAGCCAAGCAATTTTCGTCCTTATTGATAATTTCGCATTGTAGTCTTCTTCGATGTAGCGCGATTGTTGCAGGTAGTGTGATCGAATTAATTCTTAGAAATCTAGCTTGTGGGCCATGCATGTGGTCGTCGTCGCAACCACAATGCACACAGGTACTGTCGCGGAGTGTTCATTTGAGCATTTGGTTGAGATTTTTCGTATTTCGAATTTCTGGAGATTTTCGAGAACAGGGTTTGTTACTTATTATTTATTATTGTTTATTGTGATGTCTTTTAGCATTACAATATATTTGTTCATAAAATTCTCCATTTTTATTTCAATTAATTTATTTTTGAATATTTTATTTATAATTTATTTATAATTCCAGTTCATTTATATTTGCAAGGGTGTAGTCAGGAGAAAGTACGTAAGGAGGGAGAGAAGGGGAGGGGAGTGAGGAGGAGAAAGGGGGGAAAGGGGGGAGGGAGGGAAAGATGGAGGTAGGGAAGGTGAATTACAATGTCTCACACCTTTCCTTTCAAGACAGACAAATGCTAGTGTAGAAGGGTCCTTGCTCGTTTACGCGCTGCAAATGAGTTGTCGACCGCTGCAGGACGCGGCGACGCGGACCTTCGCGCGGCGCTTCCGCCTGGAGGTGGGCGGGGCGGCGGAGCGCGCGCGGCGCCTGGCGGCGGGCGACTACGCGCTGCTGGCGATGCACGTGGCGGAGCACGTGGTGCCGGTGGGCGCGGCGCCCGGCGGCCGCGCCGCGCTGCTGCGCCGCCTGTTCCCGCTGCAGCGCTGCGTGCGCTGGGACCCGCTCGCCCTCGCCCTGGCGCCGCGCTCGCCGCTCGCCCGGCACGTCTCGCGCTGCGTGCTGCGCCTGCAGGTACCCACGGATTGCTCCTGCGGTGACAGTGAAGGAAGGGCTGGCCGATGGGAAGTGTGTGTGACTGCGCGAGTGAGAGAGCGAGCGAGTGAGAGAGCGAGCGAGTGAGAGAGCGAGCGAGTGAGAGAGCGAGCGAGTGAGAGAGCGAGAACAATCATGCGATATCTGGCGGCACGACTGAGAAAGTCGCGAAATACCGTGACACATTCCATCGTGAAAACGCTCCTTGAGGTGCAAAGTTAGAAAAATCGCAGTATATACCAGATTGCACTACTATGAATTTCAACTGATAACAACCAATAACAAAATAAACGAAATAACCGTTATTTCGCATAACGGTACGAAATATTAACTGTTAAGAAATACCAGTTTAACTGTTAATCCCCGTTGTGCGCGCGTGCGCAGCAAGGCGGGCTGGTGGCGCACTGGCTGGGGGAGGTGCTGGCGCTGCACATGGACGGCGCTGGCGCGGCGGGCGCGGGCGGGGGCGTGCCCGTGGCGTGGGCGTGGGCGGCGGCGGGCGGGGACGGCGCCGCGGGCGCTGCGCGTGGACGACCTGGCGCCGGCGCTGGCGCTGCTGGGCGCGGGCGCCGCCCTCGCCGTCGCCGTGCGCGCCGTGCAGATGGCCGCCGCCGCCCTCGCCTCGCGCCGCGCCCGCTAACTCGTTGTCTTCCGCCCGACCGGAGCGGCAGCCTCGCCGGCGACATCCAGCGCCTCTGCAGGCAGCGGTGAACGAGAGTTCTAGGGTGCGAGGACTCCACCGTGGCGGGTTTGATTGATTCATGCGTTGATCTTGAATTGAAACCATGGAAAAGTTCCGATCAGAGCAGCCAGCCCCTAGGATTCCCCTCCAAACAGTGCCCGATTTAGCTATAAACGTAGTGTCGAAAATCGTACCACTGTCAGGACTAACTTCAGGACCCCCCTGTCACAGGCACTGCAATGACATCAATTGATGTACTGTGCCACCCAAGTCGTCGCTGACGGATTTTAGTTTCTGGCTACGTTGCTAGGTCGAATTCAGAGTTTGCTTGGAAGAGAATTGTAGCGGCCGGCTGCTTTGGTTGATAGTTTTGGTTGCTTCTCCGATCAACACCGGAAGAATGACTGAGCACTATCCTAATAATTGTACTGCGAGAGATCTTTCCTTTCCCATCCCTTGTTTCCTTCTCTATACCTATACTCACACTTGCGCGTTCTACATTTGCATACGTATTATGAGACCACTCGGGAGCTTCTTACGGCTCGGATGGTGCGGTTGGAGGGGGGGAGCCCTGTTGCAAGTAGAAACTAGTGGTGTTACAACAGCACTTACTTTACCGTATTAGAGGAAACAGCTACGTAGTACTGAAATATTACACTTTATGCGCTACTAACATCTTAGCTATTATTTGAAAACGTCCAATTCAACCAAGAAGCGTACAACTCACTGTTTCCATCGCAGTGTTGACAGAACTATGTGAATTCTACAACTGTATAAAAATAGAATACAAAAGTTTTGTAAACCTGTATTGGAAAAAGAAGCCTGATACCCTGGACAAAATAGAAATACATTCCATAGGGCCATGATTAGAGAAGAGTATTTTAAAACCATGTAATAAATACTCAACTCACTACAAATGATACAGCATTTGGAGCGAAAACTAAATATTTTCATGCAAATATCGGCATAAATTAGACAATTATAACTCTTTTACGTACGGCTCCATCAGGTCACAACAATCACACGTAAATCACAGATATTCGCCAGCGCAAAGTGAATTCCATTGTTGCAGACCCTGCATTGTCGCATTTCTGAGAGCTATTAATTTTTTACTTTTTATTTCAAATATTTCAAAATAAACAATTTCTAAAATGTGTAAATATATGACAAAAGGTCGAATGTAAGAAACGAACAAAGAAATAATATACAAAATTGCATAGTCTAATTTACGACGCATCCAGCTGTCCGAAGCGTAGTAAATGTTCAGCAGGTTATTATGTTTGTCACAAAATTATAGAAAACTACTCGTATTTTGAAAAAAAATTAAATATGACGTTATGTGGAGATGAAGTTTTGATTAATACATTTAATTGAGAAAAATTGTATTTTTAAAATTGTAGTTGTAAGAAAACGACGAAAACGAAGCACAGTCATTTCCGAGCGGGCTGTTATGTTTGCCAGAAAATTATAGAAAAACTACTCATATTTTCAAAAAATTCAACATAACCTTATTTGAAGATTTGTTTTTAATGAGCATATTACATTAAGAAAAACAATCGTATCTTCACAATTGTTGTAGAAAGACGCCGAAATTTTTTGTAATTTTTAAAATCTTTGCAAAATCAGGCATTTCAACGAACATGAACCTGCACCAGTCTCTTAAGCTTCCTTTATGCGATCTCAGGTTCCAATGTAATAAAAAAACGTTACGCGGTTTTTAAGAAAAAATTATTTAAAGAAAATGAAAAATTGTCTATGTTGGACACAATATTTCGGAAAAAGTACCTACGTTAAGAACAAAAATTGTATCTTCGTAATTGTAGTTGTAGGAAGATGCCGAAAAAATTTTGAATTTTTTCAATTTTCAAAAAATCAGAGTTTTCAATAAACATAAGACCTTCGCCATTCTGTTAAATGACCTTCAGACTATCCAACAACAAAATTTAATAAAAATTGTTGGTGCCTTTTTTCGAAAATTTTGAAATGTTCCAGGGCCCTTCATGTAAAGTATATTTAGATCGATCGGGGAATATAAATTTTGGAGAAAATCGGCTGAACGGTAGCTTTTTCGGTATCAAGAAGCCACAAAATAGGGATTCTGGCTGTACCACGTGTTAGGAGTTTTTTTTTCTTAGTTTTGCAACTGGATTTATCCACTTTTTCGTTACCTGTAATAAGAGTTTTTCTGCCGAACATCCGCTGTTCTTTTTACGCAGCAATACATAACTTTCCCTATAGTATACGTACGTACAGTATACGGGAAAGTATAACTAATAAGACGATTTGTCGGTAGGCGACGGATCTCGCGTTCCAGATCGGAATGGACGCCCTTACCTAATGTGATAAGAAATGCACTACAATCACGGAACTATAATCTTTGTAAGTCGGGTACATCAAACCGCTTACGCACGAGCTTCTTGCCCGCCTGGGGAGACCTTGTACGGACACGGGCAACTTCCCTTGACTCCGAACTCATTTCTCCTTAAAACCCAGAAAGGGGTGTACATTCTCAAGCTGATCCGGCTCGAGACGTTGAATAGTGTCATCGTACAAAAATGTTTGATATCTTCTATCAAATAACCGAGAATTGTATTATGTTTACGTTCTTCACTACTTATTACTATTTGATGTTTATTTTCTTACTAAATTCTCTCTTATATAAACACCCTTGCTATGTGGTAAGAATATATACGAATGCCGAATTATTTCCTTGTTTTTGTTTTGTGTTGTGTTATTAAATCAGTTATTATCGTATTTAGCAATAATGTGAAATATATTAAGAAGTCTCTATAAGTTAACAATTTTCTCTGTCAGGCGGATAGTGCTTTTAAGAGACAAAAATATTTGTGTGTTAAACCTTCTAAACCTGAAAGTAAGAAGTTCGTGCTTCTATTTCGCTCTTAAATAAGCAGGATTACAAAATCAATATTATTTTGATTCAATTTTTTAAAAATAATTTATTTGCCTTAAAGAGAAAATGGGAATTAACATTGCTAAATTTGTGACAATAACTGCCAAGTAACTTCTCCCAAAGACTGTCATGGGCCGGGTACCCAGTGTCGAACTGCCACTCCGGAGGAATTTGTACAACCCTTACTTTTAAATATCTCGCCAATTTCTCTGAACGCAGTACCTGCGAGCTCTAGCAAGCTTGTTACCTTGCCCGCGACCGTGACATGCGTAATCTAAGTAATTACTGCGTCC
The DNA here is from genome assembly GCA_031308135.1 of Acheta domesticus. Classification (NCBI taxonomy): domain Eukaryota; kingdom Metazoa; phylum Arthropoda; class Insecta; order Orthoptera; family Gryllidae; genus Acheta; species Acheta domesticus. Next base: position 52,306,383 of record JAHLJT010009436.1, read on the forward strand.
AGAATCAATATTCAGTGTCACTCTCGTCCTCGGAAGGAGCCGGAAGCCGAAATGGGGATCGTCGTTCCATCTGTGGGCCAAGTACGGGGAAAGAGTTCCTTTTACTTGGGACATCAATTATTTTGATAAAATTTGAAAGCCAGAGATAAAAAATATGAAATTGCAATATTTATCTATTACGGCCGTATAAACTATCAATAATTTTTTTATATCAACGTGCAAAAAGGTTTTCTTTTGTAGTAAATATACACATCTGTGGTGCACTCAGCTTTAAAATTACGCATTATTTATCGTCTGTAAAACTTAAGTTAGATTTAAGTTAATGTTGGATCTGTTATATTTAAGTCAGAATATTCTTTGAGATATAAGATCACAGGCGTAGACATTATTCATCTCAAAACAATTACACAATGTTAGTTAATCGTGAAATGAAATATAAAGGTTACACTTATGTAGTAAGTGAACTGTACGCATTTTTGTGTAGAACCTGAGAACAAATATTTGTCATGAATTTATAAAGACATTTTTTGAAGATTGACGACAATTTTTAACGTAAAAATTCTAACAGAACACAATATTCCCTGAAAGAATTTTCAAGAGATTAAAATCTGTTAATTGAAGAGATCTTCTGCGCATTACGTAGTTCAAAATTATGATTTTGAACTCGCATATGAGAAATGCAAATTAATTAAGTTAAATTTGCATTAAATGACATTAAAGTTAAATTTCAATGTATAGTTAATATTTTTAAAGAGATCTCATTTGTATGTCATTGTAAATATTTTATTTACATGAAATTGCAATAATGGAAAAACATGAAAATATCTAATATCGTTTGGGTAGGGAAATGTTTGTAAGATATAGTATTCAGTTTCAGTACTGTTTTAAAAATATATTTGTAATACGTTCTTATTAATAAATACATTTTGAAAGAGAATCTTTTCATTTCAACGTAATAAATGAAGAGAAATGGCAATTGAAGTATTTCGAGGAAATCATATACTATAAAAAAACTAATCTTCCTTCTTTTAACGGGTTGTCAATATTTTTAAATTTGGAGATTGCATGTTACGATGATTATTTCAATGTTGAAAAGATAAGTAGTTTAATACCTAGTAGTTTCTAGATAAAAATCTGAAATGTAAAAATTATTCATATTATTGGCATAATCGAACCAACAGGTTCAATCAGGAATTTTTGAATATAATATTTTGTTCGTAAGTATTGCACGAATGTGTCGTGTACTATATAAATATTTATTGTTTTATTTTAGTTAATGAAGGAGTGTAGGAAAATAAAAAAAATAGTTGTTTTTTTAATTTTAATTTTTTATAAAATAAGTCGCACTTTAATGCACATATGTTAAATTAATACAAATGTTAGGTACAGTTTGATATCTGGATTTTACAAAATGACACTGCAAGAGTTCGTCTTAATAGTACTTAATGAAATAGAGCACTTCAAGCATTTCCTTTACATCGTTAATAAACTATTACAATCAAATCCTCTCCAAACCTTCAACATCAGCGAGCGCTTAGCCTGGACCACCTTGAGATCGGACGCATGATTTTCCTTTGCAAGAGTTGGCGCAGCATCTTTCACTTGGAGAGCGGCATTGGAAGTCGCTAGTGCAAGTGTTCCGACAGTCTCTCACCAATCCACTTGGGCAGTAGCCTCCTGGAAAGGACGCAATCACTTGTTACACAATTCTTCAATCAATAAAGCAAAACACCAACTGCTCCGAAAGATATTTAAGTTCTTCTCCTTTATCGTACCCCATTGGAAGGAAACGACTCACTACATTGACGTTTCGTTACGTATGTACAGCATAAGCGTATGGCCACGTTGGCAATGACGCTCCAGCCTTCGATCTACACGATTATCATTAAACAGACTGTAAAACGCACAACTTTGAAAGTATTTTATGTCAATTTTATAGCGTGGATTTACAATTTAAAAACACTTTCTTGCGAATATTTCTTAAAAGAATCAATATAAAATTATAGCCACATAAATAGGATTCTTTAGAAAAGTTATTAGCTTGCCCTTTGTACTTATGAATATATTAAAATTCGATACTGTAAAATAAACGAATTCTGGACAAAATTGCATAATAAAGGCACTGAAATAAAGATTTTTTCGGAGTACCTTATTTAGCATTGTGCTAAACCCCTATAAAATTCAAAACGAACATTAAATATATCAACATTAATCATTACCTTCATTTAGATCTTCGAGTTTTGGATATTTATCGATACTTTTTGCAATTCTGAGTTGCATTATCTGTTTGTAGCAGTCTTAAACTAGTGGTGCTACAACAGCACATACTTTCTAGCTTTAGTAACGGTTGCGTACAATTATATTACCGTAATTTCTTTCCATATTAACAGATGTCAGCTATCACTTATAAAACTCGCTTCCAAACGCCCTGGATTAGGCATAAAAATTAATTTAAAGATAATACATTAACATAAATTCACCAATAATATAAAACTACGTTGAATATTCAAAAATAACGCCCAAGAATGAGAAGTTATTCTGAACATTTCAAACTGCCGCGTCAAAAATGCTTTGCGGCGTTCCCATTGTTGTATTGCAACGTGATAACTCCTGAAAGATTCAAGCAAAATAAGCGCGAGAAATTCGTATTTCCATATTCGATAATGCGCAACACGCAAGAGTACACTACACTTTTCAAATTTTTAATAACTTGTACATGACCTTTTTAAAGACGAGATTTTTTAGAATAGATTTCAATTAAAAATAATATTTATAATCAATATTGTACTTTTGCAGTGTTAATATTTTGCAATTTTCGAAACTACAGAGTTCACCAAAAATGGGTCCACCACCACTTTTTTTTTATTTGTTACATTCAAGGAAAAAATGATGAAGTGAAGAAAAAATCTGATGCTGTATTTCAGAAAATGTCTGTTTATAAATTGCATTAACTACAAATAAAAATTACGAAGAAAATACTTGTTTTCTATAAAAATCCTACATCACCTATTTTAAAGAATTGCAATTTTAGAACATATTTCATTTAAAACAAAATTTTTATCTTCAATATAGTATTTTTTGCTTTGTTTACTTTTTACAGAGAGTTCGCCGTAAATGGCTCGATTATTTTACCTTTATCCTTTGATATATTGTAATGGGACGGTCGCACACGAACTAATTTCGGCGTGTGCGAGATGAATATTTTATATAACAGGGAGTCCGGGAAAACTTAGCTGGCTGAAAATGTGCGTTTCTCCGCTACCTGAGTGCGCGAAGGGTCGCCGCCAGCCGTCGGGGGGAGCGCCTCCCTTTGTTCAAAGACCGTTCGCCACACCTCTGGTATTTCCGAGCGCTGCGTCAGAGCACCCAGCGTCTTCTCGGAAATCGTGGTGACGTGAACGCCCACTCGAAATCGGGTTCCAACCGTCGATGGACCCATGGCAATTGGACGGCGCGCATCACGCGGTTTGGCTGCGCCAATAGTCGAACACTAGGCGGGGGTGAGACATGTGATCTCGCGAGCAAGGGAGGTTGCTGCGAACGCGAGACTCGGCCATTCCGATACGAGCGACGGCCGCGAGTGTTACCTTCCGATGTAAGCGACGACCGAGGTGTTGGGTCCGATGGCAACGACCGCCGCGAGACGCTAGATCGCCGCCGGCAACGCATCGTCGCCACCTCACCGCCCGCTCAGGTGCCGCCGAAGGGAGAGGCGGAACACCGTGTGAGTGCCGATACTCGAATGAACGAAGAAGTTTTCGGACGCGGCCTGAGGGCCGGCCGCCACTAAAAGACGCTTTGGTGTGGCGATTCCTGGCCGCCGCCGCCGCAGTCAATGCCTGCCGCGCGCGCCCGCCCGCGCAGAGCCGCCGCCACGCCGTCGTCGCCGCCGCGCCAGCCCACGCGCCGCGCCGCCGCCGCTGCGCTGTCGCGCACGCCGCCCGCGTGCAGCCCTACGCCGCCGCAGCCAAGGCCTGCCGCGTGCCGCGACACCGCCGCCGCGGCCACCAGCTGCCCGACCGGTCCAGGAAACGGCGGGGAAGCGCCGTTGCCCTGCCGCCCGACACCCGGGCCGATGCCGACGCCCGGAGGAACGGAGCGCCCGTGCGATGACCCGGAAGGGTTGGACTGTTAAGTTAAGCTAGTTATAAGTTAGGTTAAGATAGTATTAAGAACTGTAGGGGGCTTCACCCGAATATTTTTGCTGTGAATTAAACTCAGAAATCATGAAAGAGCGTTTTACTGTGTAGTGCATGAATATGCCCAGTCACGCATGCGTCCTAAATAGATTCCAGCCGAGCACATGAGGCAACCTGCAGCAGACGGGAATCCACAGGTGAGTCGGGTCACGCCCTGAGAGAGATTAACACCGCCGACACCGATGAGTGGTCGTGTGTACGGGGGCGGGGTGTTACAAATGGCGCCTTGCAACGTGTGGCAAGCGACGAATCAGGCGAGGCTAATCGTCGCCAATTTTGGCTATATTCACTGACGACGTGCCGCCGAACCTGTGATGTCGAGGTAGATTTCAGATCTATGGCCCGAACCCACGTGACCCGACTTACGATTCCTCAGTAAAGTCCCTTAAATTTGCATGCGTGACTGCAGTAGCTATAATTAAACTGGCGAATTGCCAAAGTAATAATTTGTTCACCGAGGGTGATATTTTGCTATGTATTGTGTATTTTCTGTGTTTTTTGTTTTTTTTGTATTTGTGTGTTGTGTACTGTGATAAGTGTTTATCGTGTGCGCGTTTCAACGTCAAGATGTCCGACCACGAGAGTGAGCCATCAGCGTCACAGGAGCGGGCGGAGATGTTGGCAATGATGCAGGCGGTATTAGCAAATCAGATGGCAAAATTTGCCGAAAATCAGGAAAAGCAGATGGCAAAATTTGCTGAAAGTCAGGAAAATCAGATGGCAAAATTGGCCGAAACTCACGAAATTCAGATGGCAAATCTTACTAAAATTCAGGGGAGTCAATTTGCTGAGCTTCAATGCAAATTATTGGAAAATAAAGAGATGCAGGAAAATCAGTTCGCTGAATTACGCAGTAAATTAGGGGAAAGCCAGGAACAGACGGCGAATCAGATTGCCGATCTTACGGAGCACTTCACGGAACGGTTCAACGGAATCAGCGACCAAATAGGCGAGCGCGTAAGAGCGGAGGTGAGTGCCGCGACCGCACGCTTAGACGAGCACATCGCCGCTTACACTCAGGAATCAGTCGCGATTTCTAAACGAATCGGTGCCGTCGCCGAACGACTAGATGCGTCGATCGAGATAAATAACGCTCGACTCGCGGAGTGTGAGGCGCAGGTAGAGGCCAAGCTTAGAGAACAGGAAGGGAAAATGCGTAGCTTGCACGCGCATGTCGAATCTGTCGTAGACGAAACTAAGGGAAAAGTCGCGGAGTTTTGTGACGGATTGAATAACGCCGTAATTGAAGTTGAAAAAAAGGGCGCCGCGAATTGCAAGAAAATCGCGAGATTAGATGGGAAGGTGATCGCGGAAGTCGCTAGGCTTGATGGGGATATTAAAAATTTGCAAGCGACGACCGAGGCGTCAATCCAGAAACAGGGCGCGGATTTCAAACAAATAATCCGAGAAAGCGTCGACGGTTTGCGCGACGAAATGCAAACACCCGCAGGAGTATGTTCAGACGGCCACGGAAGTAGAGTTCATTTATCGCCGCCGCAAAATCTCGGTTTTTCAGGTGCGAAAAACGAACATCCGTGCGAATTCTTGCGACGCATGGAAGATTATTTTACGTTATCTAACGCAGTACCCAACAGGCTAAAAGCAAAATTCGCTCAACAGTATTTGTTTGGAGCCGCACTCCAATGGAGCTTATCAATGTCACGATTTCCCGAGACATACGAGGAATTTAGGGAGAAATTTTTGAAACGGTTTTGGGGGGAAGAAACCAAATTCACGTATGAGCGCCGACTATTAGAGAAGAGGTGGTATCCGAAGATGGGGATATCATATCTGGACTATGCCGTCGGGAAAATTGCAGCATTCCGTTTGTGCGATCCTTCAATTAGTGATAACCGGCTTATCTGGATCATCACATCACAGTTCCCGGAGCGAATTCAGAATTCTCTGAACAGCGCGCGCTTGGAAAATATCCACGAATTCCAAGATTTATTAGGAAAATTCGACCAGGCACGAATTTCGGGGGATAATGAGACAGAAAATGATAGGCCTCCACCGCAAAACAATCAGAGGTGGCCGCGTCGAGAGGGCGACGCCGGCAGAAACAGGGGACAGCACGACCGAGGCCCACCTCGGGACGAACGACCCGATGGACATTCACCCGCCGAGGGGCGAGGGAACCGACCCTCGGAAAATTAGAAGCGTCCGGAGCAGGTAGGCATCAGCGCTTGGGACGCAATACAAGTACTGTAGAGATGCCACTAGTGAGAACCGTTATTATTGACGAAATATTTGAGGAGGAAGCGGATCGCGATGTCGATCGTGCCAGGGCAAGAAGGTGTCCGATCATCGCCGCAGAGTGTGAGGGCAAGCCAGTCCAGATTTTAATTGATTCAGGGAGTGAAGTTTCAGCCGTTTCGGAGCAGTTCTATTTTAAATTAAAGAGTGAACACTCAAATTTGCCCGAGTTTCCCATTCTTAAAACTTACGTTGTTGGAGCGGATAGGAAGAAAAGCCATCCCATTACTAAACAAATCTTTGTCACTATTAGCCACGGAGTTTTTCAGTTCGATGCTACATGTCTTGTCATCAAAAATCTAGCTTACGAGCTCATTTTAGGCGTTGATTTCTTACGTGAGTTACAGGTCTGTATCGATTTCAAAGAGAACGTGTTGAGGTTCGAACCGCCGTATTTACTGCCGTTCACCGGCGAAAATAATGAATTGATTGCTGATGAATTCAGGATCAACAATTTGAATAGGGACGAGGTACGAGAAAGTATCACCCACTCTATTGATCGCAACCACTGTCTGACAGCAGCCGAGAATAGCGCTTTACGGGACATGTTGTTCAATAATTTTGAAATTTTTCTTCGGCCGACAGAACCCATTAAGGATTTTCTCTTTCGCATTCAAGTTACCGACCGCTCACCGTTTAAATGTAGAAATTATCCTGTTCCATTTGCTTTGAGGACAGAAGTAGATAAGACGATTTCAGACATGATTGCAGAAGGAATTATTAAAAGAGCTTCTACGCCGTATATCAATCCCCTGGTAATAGTAAGAAAAAAGGATGGTGGAGTTCGTATTTGTCTCGATGCTAGGAGGTTAAATCAGGTAACTGTTCCAGATCACGACTTGGTCGTGCCAATTGACGTCACTTTAGGGAAATTCCATGGTGCTAAATATTTTTCAGCTATTGATTTTGTTTCTTCTTACTGGCAGATCGCAATTCACCCCGATGACCAGAAATTCACTGGATTTTTGTACGATGGTTTGAGTTATGTTTGGTGTCGCACTCCTTTCGGTCTCCGAAATTCTGGAGCATATTTTATTAGGTGTTTGGATCAGAAGTACTGCCCCACATTAATAAATGGATTAATCGCGTACCTCACGAGAGCGCGGGCCTATCTCCTTTTGAAACACATTTCGGAAAGAAGCCACCAGCCGATTTTCCTCTTTTAGAGCGCCTGGCCACGCACAGGGTATTGAACTATGAGGAAAGGTGCCGCATTGTTTACGCGAACTTAAATAGAGCAGCTGAAAAGAGAGAGAAGATGGTCAAGAGACCGCACGAATTCAAAGTCGGGGACAGGGTGCTTCTGCGCACACCTGCTTCGTCTGACGCGCCGAGAGGTCTGTTTGCGAAGTTTTTTCCATTGTTCGCAGGCCCTTTCACTATTCGAGGTAATCCTCACCCCAATGTTTTTGAACTCGTCACAGACGATAGGCAACCGGCAGGAAAATATAATGCTTTTAATTTAATTCCATTTCGCGAATGAGACCTGTTTTGTCCTTTTCATTAATTATTGTCGTATTTTTAGTATTTTTGTTTGTCGATTAATTGGTGCTCTAGTTGTCTATTTTGTGCTAGTCTTCGTTGAATTTATATGCTATTGTTGATGTGGTTTGTTTAAGTCTCTAACGACTGCCTGTGTCTTCTTCATTCGTTTACCGAGATTTTACTTAATTGTCATTGCTTAATTGTTAGACGGTTTATTTATTGTTGATGTGGGTTGGAGTTTTTATTTCCTATAACGAGGACGTTACTGGGTTGGTTTTAATGTTGGTGTTTGTGGATGAGATATTCCCGAGAGTATTTCCCTCGCTTCATTTGTCATAGTTTTTTTATTTTTCTTGCTATTGTAAGCACTTTGTTCAATTATTTGTAGTTTTAGTGCGTATTTCGTCTATATTTTGATTAGGGTTTTTTTTGTTAAATTATTCCGTTTGCTCCCGTCGCCATTAGTTTTCTGTTGAGCCATGAAATCATCTTTTCTCTCCGATTTCATAGCTAGGCGGTGGAGGGGGTGAATGTAATGGGACGGTCGCACACGAACTAATTTCGGCGTGTGCGAGATGAATATTTTATATAACAGGGAGTCCGGGAAAACTTAGCTGGCTGAAAATGTGCGTTTCTCCGCTACCTGAGTGCGCGAAGGGTCGCCGCCAGCCGTCGGGGGGAGCGCCTCCCTTTGTTCAAAGACCGTTCGCCACACCTCTGGTATTTCCGAGCGCTGCGTCAGAGCACCCAGCGTCTTCTCGGAAATCGTGGTGACGTGAACGCCCACTCGAAATCGGGTTCCAACCGTCGATGGACCCATGGCAATTGGACGGCGCGCATCACGCGGTTTGGCTGCGCCAATAGTCGAACACTAGGCGGGGGTGAGACATGTGATCTCGCGAGCAAGGGAGGTTGCTGCGAACGCGAGACTCGGCCATTCCGATACGAGCGACGGCCGCGAGTGTTACCTTCCGATGTAAGCGACGACCGAGGTGTTGGGTCCGATGGCAACGACCGCCGCGAGACGCTAGATCGCCGCCGGCAACGCATCGTCGCCACCTCACCGCCCGCTCAGGTGCCGCCGAAGGGAGAGGCGGAACACCGTGTGAGTGCCGATACTCGAATGAACGAAGAAGTTTTCGGACGCGGCCTGAGGGCCGGCCGCCACTAAAAGACGCTTTGGTGTGGCGATTCCTGGCCGCCGCCGCCGCAGTCAATGCCTGCCGCGCGCGCCCGCCCGCGCAGAGCCGCCGCCACGCCGTCGTCGCCGCCGCGCCAGCCCACGCGCCGCGCCGCCGCCGCTGCGCTGTCGCGCACGCCGCCCGCGTGCAGCCCTACGCCGCCGCAGCCAAGGCCTGCCGCGTGCCGCGACACCGCCGCCGCGGCCACCAGCTGCCCGACCGGTCCAGGAAACGGCGGGGAAGCGCCGTTGCCCTGCCGCCCGACACCCGGGCCGATGCCGACGCCCGGAGGAACGGAGCGCCCGTGCGATGACCCGGAAGGGTTGGACTGTTAAGTTAAGCTAGTTATAAGTTAGGTTAAGATAGTATTAAGAACTGTAGGGGGCTTCACCCGAATATTTTTGCTGTGAATTAAACTCAGAAATCATGAAAGAGCGTTTTACTGTGTAGTGCATGAATATGCCCAGTCACGCATGCGTCCTAAATAGATTCCAGCCGAGCACATGAGGCAACCTGCAGCAGACGGGAATCCACAGGTGAGTCGGGTCACGCCCTGAGAGAGATTAACACCGCCGACACCGATGAGTGGTCGTGTGTACGGGGGCGGGTGTTACAATATACTAGGAGAAAATTTAAAGGAAAAATTTGGAGCGGTTTTTAAGAAAATTATCGTATACAAATTGTTTAAATTTCGCGCAAAATTAGGCAGAAACAACTCTTTTTTTCGAAAAATAGTACATTGTTATTTCGAGATGTCTTTGAAGATCATATTTTATTAAAGAAAGACATTATAATCAATATTGTGGTTGAAGGACGACCGGCATCCAAAAAAATGTTGAACTTTTAAAATTTTTGAAAATTTATAGATTTCAATGAAAATGATACAAGCTTTATTTTTTAAGCGTTTTCTACGCTAAGAACAAAGTTTAAACGAAAATTTTGGATTCAATTTTAGTAATGTTTTGAAAATGTAATTGTGACTTCGTGTAAAGAAAATTAAAATATCGAAAATTAAAACCCCGAAAATTAAAATATCGGTTTCAAACTCGCAGCGTCTTGAGATCTTTCAAAGTGATAGGGGAATATCATTTTTGTAGAAAATCGTTTGAACGGTTTAGTTGCCAGCGTTGATCACAAGCAGTCGGAAATGAAGACATTTTGCCATCAATCGATTTTTGGGTATCAAGGACCTACAAATAAGGAATTAAGTCTACGTAATATGTTAGCGGTTAGAGGAAGTCATTTATTACATAATGGAATATGATATATGGCATTTTCTTTACCATGACTAGGTAATCCGAGATTTTGCGTCGAAAATTCGTTGTTTCCAGGCAATTACAATACTTTTTCTATACTGCAAAGCAGTAAGTGAAAAAGTAGAAAGGTTTAGAAACGATAGGGTCGCTTACATCTATTGTAAAATTCGTCGAAACAAAAAATACATTGGTAGACTGGCGACTTCCATCATCATTGTCACATAAAATAAGGTATTAACTAAATTAAACTAAGACGAGTGACGAACAAAACAATGGTTTTCACACAAAGAAGCTGACAATTGTTTAAATACGTTACAAATCTTAGAAAGAATATTTTTGCTCAATACATTTTAAGATCTCTTCAAATAAAAATTACTTTTAAAAGCGTTTTTTAGTTACCTTTTGTACTATATTTTTATTTACAATAATTAATAGGGTTTATTTTTTTGTGCAATTTGCAAATAAAGTTTGAGTAATATTTCAAAGAAGTCTTTAAAATATGAAGATTTGATTCTCTCTTTATACTTAAGTGACTTGAAGCTTATTAATATAGTCTTACGTACGTCCAGGGCCAGCATTCGTACCAGGAATCTCTGCCGAAAGTACAAGAAGCACGGCAGCGGCAATGATGAGTATCTTGAAAGCTACGAATATCAGATTTAATATTAATTTTATTATTGGGTTACGAACCTCATATTAGTACTTAATCATTTTTATCCAGATCTGGCATAAGTAGTGGTACTTCAATCGTTCGATTTTTTTGTTCACTGTAGTCGTCTTTTCCGTTGTGGTATGTATTTAATTTTTATGAAATTCACACTCAAATACAGTATACATATGTATATAAAATAGATGTAATCTTCAGCATGTTAATTTTATGAAACAATGCTTACCGAATGGATTGTTTGTATGGTGTTTATATACGTATTTAGAAATATAAACGCTGTGCATTAAGTTAGCATGTACGTATGGGTCAATGACTTCATATTTCTCTCTTTTGACTTACCCATTTTGCCAGTGCGAGTTGAGATCACGTGTTGCCACTCCGCTCCGCGAAATAAGTGTTCTGCAAAGCGACGAGTCTTCCTTTATACTGCCCCAGATAACGCAGAGAGGAAGGAAGTGAAACGTATCTGAAGAGAGTGCATTATTATGATTACCATGATAATTTATTTTTTTCTATTTTCAGACCGTTAGTGTCAAAGAACGCAATATTCGCATAGACAAAATGATTGAAAATTTCTCTATTCATTTATACAATCATGCTATTATTTTTAGAGTTCTACTTTGGTAGTTCTTAATTTTGATATTTTCATTTAGTTTATAAATAAAATGAAAGTTATCGAAATATGATGGCATTAGTTTGTGATGTTAAACAACTTGTTATTTTGTCACCAAAAGGCTTTCGTCATCCCTTGTATCATCTTGCTGTTGTGTTCTTTGTCTCTCTTAACGTATTTTAACATTTTAAATATTTTGTTACGTATAACGAGTAAATCGTAAGCGGATTGAAGCCTAGCCTCCATATGATTGTGAACGAACCTCAATAGATAAGTTTACAAGGGATATTTTTCGTAATAATGAATTTTACATGTACTACCAGTTACGTCGCAATCCGCGATTGCATCCTTTACGGCTCATACCCTTGCAGAAATCAGTTTTAAACTTCCAACTCATAATTGTTTGGCTTAGCGCGTTATGGAATGATGCACTAAGCGAAACAATTTGCTAGAATATAGAATTATTAATTCTAATTATTATGTTAGTTAATAGAATTATTCTGTTAATCGAGACTAGCAAATTTTCAGTGAGATACTGCAAAAATGATGGTCTGAGTGAATCCTATTTATCATTTCTTGAGTCGTTTTATGTGTTAAGGAATGTAGGAAGTTATTAGCGAAGATAATGAAGGGCGTCCTCGCTTTCTCCTTCAGCGAGGCCGCCTTTCATTTTCTCAAGCCGCAACCTGTCGCCATATTAGCAAATGTGTTCGAATTTCGCCGAATTATTGTCAAGATTAGTAGCCAGTGCGATTTAATCCGTGTAGAAGTCCTGCCTTTGGAAAATCTCCCGAACTTGGTAAAATCGAATTCATCCTCGCTAAAGCGAACACAAGGATGGATTAAGTGCTTTCAGTCAGAGGTTCACTGAAATGAGTTTCAAAATCCATAACCGTTTGAATTAATCAGCACTGTACAATTTGTAGAAATAATTTGTTCACATTTGTAGAAATGTGAACAAATTGGTAATGAAACTTGGATAAAATAATTGTAGTGTTTTACAGCCGGATTCCATGACTCAAGGGCAATCTCTTACGAACTTCTAAGGAACATCGTTTAAGTACCTCATATCGAAAGTTTCACAATCGAGAAACGTGTAATGAAAGGGAGTTACCATTAGATTGCGGCCTAGGTGACTTTCCATATCGTCCCACGTATCTCATCGGAAAATTATTCCCTTCATAATCATACATATGCATCAGTGAAGTCGTAGGCTTCCGCGGCCAGTGTCATGCTAATGATCTTGACTGTTTGGGTGACGACGCATCAAAGGCTATGGTGCCAATGTTTCGACCATCTTGTCATGGTCTTACTCAGGGCTAGCCTGCAGGGTTAGAATTGGGAGACCAGCCCTGAGGAAGATCACGACAAGGTAGAAAGTCGGTACCGCAGCCTTCGACGCGGAATACATATATATGTACAATCTTTCACCATTCGTGATTATCTTATGTATCATGTATCTTCATACAATGGAAGGCAGATGTAATCTCAACTGACCAAGAAAGAGGTAGGCCGTTCTGAACTACACACAAAAATTAGTAGTATCCTAGAAACAATAATAGGGTCACCTACACTTGTCTGTCTGTCCGTTAATCTCGGTTAGATCTCTTATGGTACACCAATTTCGGCAATGATATGTCATTCGACGCGTCTCGGTCTAATGGAAAAAGATTTATTTCCGAAACTTTTCAAAGCAGGTTTAAAAGAGAATTTTTGAAAGAAAATGTGCTTATGTAATGTTTAAATAATCTGCAGAGATGATCATTAGCTCAATCGACTTCCCTCGACAAGAATCGAATGGCACTATTTTTAGCCGAATCATTATAGAATTTTGTGAATTAATTATTAAAAAACGTATTTTTTAGCCAAGTACTGTGATAAAATGTTATGACATGAAGCGTTACAAGTTGAATTGATAGTGAAATCTAATTTTGTAATGAAACATAAACATTATAAAAAATATTTCTATTGATACATTAATTAACTTGCTACGTCCAAGAATGAACGAACCAGGCAATTTTTAAAATTTATTTTCTTTATGAATTTGCGTAACGCAAATTAAAATCTGTACCGTAAAAATATCCACCGGTGAGGGCACGCTAAGCTAGTTATCAATATTTAATGTGAAATGAAGTGACGTCAAATAATTTGGTACATCAATTTGGGCTTTGGTTAACATTTGCATGCTTTGTCTGACTATTCCTTCTCCGGAAGGTGGAGGCGCCATATTGGAACGGAGAATCAGCCTAACAACATTCCCTCAAGATGAGAGTTAGAACTGATTTGGGAAGGAAGTAAGGATCGCTTAGGGTCCTTAGTCGGCTTTAAGGCACAGCGACTATATCCTTAGACTCGACATTGACAAATTGTACAATTATTATTATTATTATTATTATTATTATTATTATTATTATTATTATTTGAACTGTCAAAACATATTTTATAACGATTACTTCGTGCTAAATAGTTTTGGTGTCGCAAAGATAGTCGACAAATGCAAAATGAGAAACTTGTTCTCGCCTAAAACTTACATACGGGGTGACCAGATGTGAAATGTGTTTATGACCAGGTGGTGAAATGTTTATTATTATTGTTGTTGTTGTTATTATTGTTTCATTATTACATAGTGGAATTAGTATAAGTTGAAACCGCTAAGAATGCAAAAGCCACAACCCTGCGTGTGCCTATTTCTGCTTTGGATAGTGTGATAAAGGTGGGCGAGGTGCGTCCTTGAGCGGCAGCGATGCGGTCTGGAGCGTCGGACGTCCGCTTCCGCCGGCGGCGCCCCCTCTGCCGCCCCACCGCCAGCCGGTGTGCGGTCGGGCGGTCGCTGGCCCGGTGCATGGCCGGACGTGCCCTAGAGAACCTCAGCGCTTTCAAACTGTATGCAGAATTCGAATTACCATTTTCCTCTGGGTGGGACGATCAAAGTTCCAATCTGCTGATCGGCAAACATGTCTTAGGGCATTCACTGATGTCACTGCAGAGCCTCAGTAGCAACAGGTTTCACTCCAGACGTTGGCAGGAGTTTCGACATTAGCCAGGTAGCTAGGTCGAATTCAGCCGCTAAATGGAGGAGAATTTTGGCGGTCGGCTGTTCTGATAAGACGTTTTTTGTATTTTGTTTTAAACAATTTGAGGGCGAATGCCGGAGCAATACCCTAACAAACGGGCCACGGACCGCGCACGATCTTTCCTAACTCTTCCTTGCCTTTTCCTCTCTTCTTACAAACAAAAACAAACATTTCAATGGAGAGCAGTCTGGAGCTTAGATATTGTACCGGTGCTGTGCCCGCTGGGGGAGATACTGGTGGGGGAAACCCCGCAAGCCGGCGCCGAACGAGCTCCAGAGGGGAACGAACACCGCCATCTCCCGGAATATAAAAGACATTGTTAGTGACCGGAAAAGAATGTAGAATCAAACGTAAATGTAATATGTAATGGAAACAGTAAGAATATGTAATAATATGTAAAATGGGATATAGTATGTAATATTAAATAATTAATTAAAATATTAAACAATTAATTAAAATATTAAATAATTATTTACATAAATATTAAATAATTGATACAAAAAATTCTAAACAAAATGTGAAAATAATACAAACGTTTTAAAAATCATTTGGAGAGCACAAGATGATGCACACTTTGTACCATGCAACTTTCCCGTCAGTGTTAAAAGATTAATCTATTGTTATCCACGACCTTAGTTTCGTAGCCAGACCAAGATGCATAAAAGGACGGTTATATGCACCTTGTGCCATACTAGACGTAACAGAAGCCATGTTGACAGTAAGTATCTACGGCCAGCAAACAATCACTGCAGCGTGCAGCATTCTTATCAAAATGTTACACTTTGGCGATCACCAAGTTTTGTGGAAATGAAGATTCAAGGTCACGAAATGTGGCGACCATGATACTTTTTACACGTAAATTTCACCAATAAGGAAGGGGAAAATGCTGATTTTTTTTGAAAATACTTCTTTTCATAAAAATTACATAATAAATTTCAAGAAAATTGATAGAATTAAAAAAAATTGTGAAAATAGCAAATATGTAAAATATGTAATATAGTGCTAAATATGTAAAAATATGTAACGAAAAAATTCCATATTGTGTTAGGAGAGGGACGATTCACCAAGATTACAATTATGAGAACAGTAAGTAGAAAGACAAAAAATATGTAATTACATAAAAATCCGGTTTCTAGTCATTACACTTACGACAGTAATGGCCATCACTTATTACGCGGCCGGAAACAGAATCGTAAATCAGTCTCCAGGGGAGGGTGGGGGATCGACGAATTGACGAATCAAACGAAGAGTCTTCTCTTTCGCAGCATAATGGGAAAAAATCCTAAGAAAATCTTTTAGGGAATATTTTCAGATTTGTTTCACTTTAATATTTCAGAGTGTGAAAATCCTAAATGAGACACCTTGAATGTAAATCATTTGGTTCATGACACTTAATACGTTTCCAGTATGGGATGTAAAATTCTTGACGGAATAAATTTCCGGCCACCCTATCAATACCCACTCTGACACTAGTGGATGAGTAGTCGGAAGGGTACTTTCATTTCCACCATATCTTTAGGAAAATTTCGCAATATTTGAATATTTAAAAAGAAAATTGTCGGTATTTTATTTCTCTATTGATTTTTTCTCGCAAAAGTTTAGATTCATGTATTTAATTTGTTTATTTCCTCATTAATACATACCAAACTTTATGATGGGTGTTCAAGAGGGAGGGAAAACCTATATTTACATTCTAGAAGGAAACTGTCGGACTACTTAAGCGTTCACTTTATAAATCTCCTTAAAACTAAAGGGTAAAATCTCTTACTGTGACTGTGACAGTTTGGTCAATGCTAATTAAAATTTCCTTTTATAAATAGTATTCCTAGAAAGAAATATGAATCACGAATTTTATACTAACAAATTTACAGGTATATGTTTACGCAATGTGACCGAAATTGCTCTACTAACTTGGTTTTTGAAATACAGAATAATTACCAGTGTATTTAATTAAGTGCATGTGTCAAATAGTGATATCTTGCAAGCGTGTTCTATCATTTCAATGTTTCCTATCTTTCTATTAATTGAATTTATCTCTGAATTTCTTTTATATAGGAGTATTTAGATGCCTACATTGATCGCGAAACAGTACCAAAGCTTTAGAAATAGCCAAGGTAATAGAAATCTAAATCATAGGCGCAGGATTAATTCCTTTTTACAGGCAACACTGTATTGAATTGCATTAATTTACAAATGTGTTTTAGATGCGATTTTTAAATCTCCTGATGTCGTTACACTAGATATCAGAACTCCTAGAAAAGTCTCTTGGCTTCAGTGACAATTGTTTTCTATAGTTATTTTCAGTTAAGCTTACGAGACAGTTGTAGTAAATTAAAGCACAGCGGTAGGGAAAATTGGTTGAGAAAAGATAGCCGCAAGTTATACCTTCACTATTGCCTTTCGTAGAAGGATAATTACTCTTTATTATACTTGACTAAGAGTGAGACATATGTCAAAAATAAAGAATAATGTTCTAACGTTTGCTCATGTCTTTTTAAGTTTTTAAATACATTTATTTCTAACACGTTTTAGGAGTCTATATGTAATTTTCTTTTCAAATAAATTGATGGAAACAGAGGTTGAGAAGGCATTCCCTTCATTCAATTCCATTCATTAAAGCTCTCTTCTCTTCATGGGGCGAAATTTTGCTCTTCAATTTTTTTTAAATAGGATTTAGTCGAAGCAAAACGGGTTATCCCTTAGCATCGACGCAACTTCTAGCTCCGCACATATTTTTGCAACAGAGTCTGCCTAGTCCACAGTCTCTGTCAATAAGACAGCGACTGCTGCAACTTTTCACTAATCTCTTCGGACACCTGGATCCTGTAAAGCACACGATATAATGACACTCTTGAAATATTATCCAATAAGATGAGTCTTTAACAATTTTTTTCGTCAAAGATAATTTATTTGCTTGATTTAATCGCCAGTGTTTTCTCGATTTCGTTTCCTCGTCTAGCTTGCACTAGCATTTAGCGTAAGCAGCATAAGCTCACTGTACTTGATAACACGCGAGATCGCTAATGACGGGCAAATTATCAAAATATTTTGCTGCGATTCATGAAGCCTAATTTTCTATTGTACAATAGAAAATACATGATTTTCTACAATAATGCGTATTGAAATATGCCCTTATGGTAACTCTGGAAATAAAGCTTTACGAACGACCAAATGCAAGGTTAGACTCATATCAGTAAGATTACTTACCAATCATGAACAGAGACTGAGATTCTGAGAAATGTAAAGCTGTGAGAAGTATTATAAAGACACCGATACTTATTATCTTCTCCTCTGTGAAGAAAATAATATTTTTGAAAATGTTTCAATTATTTTTACTTAACTACTTTATTATTATTATTATTATTATTATTATTATTATTATTATTATTATTATTATTATTATTATTATAGATTTATAGAGCACAAATCTACCCGTACATATGGTAATATATTGTTTGCAACCGAGGAAGGAAATAAGAATTAAATATACATTTTTAAAGATGATCACTGGATTTGCAAGAATCCCAACTAATGAGATAGGTGTTTTACACTCCCTGTATATTTCTTGAAGCTCACCCATCAAAGCTTTCTTCAAATGTTTCACTAATGGTCAGAGTTCACAGTCATAAAAATTCTGTTAACCTTCATTAGTTGTCAACTAATGGAATACTTGAGAGATACTTCGGTTAGTAGAGTTTTCTCTTTTTCACTCCTTTTGTGTTTTTCAAAATGCTATTTCTCGAATGTTTAATATTTTAATATTACATCAATTCGCGATATTAATTCTCTTCTTAATGTTCCCTTGAACAAATCCGAGGTAACTGATGGTCACCATTCACAGCTGTTACTCAGGCAACATTATAATAGTAGTAAACCAGTCAAAGCTTCTGTTATATTTTTACACATTCTCTGGTTAACAATAGTAATTTGGAATAAATGTTTTAGATTTACCATTTTAGGCCTGTATTAAAAGTCAATTTCTGAATCTTTACAGACTGGAACATTATTATTAAGCACATTGTTTCAAAGTTGAACTGTTGGAGTGTTATTTTCGCTTTGTTACGTATGTTATCACGCATTTCGTGAAATCAAATTTCAGATTTTCTGGGATTAATTGATTCAGTATCACATATTTCGACTGTTTGCTAACAATGTGGGCAAGCACTGAACCATGTGAACTAGCCTTATGTGAGCCTACCATTTTCAGGACAACTGATAAACATTATGGACAAGGGTGTAGCGGAAATACTTCTTCAGAAATTAAATGTTATTCACAGGAGATATCTGGAAATACGCTTCCTACGGTCTCTCAGTTACTGTTTTACGCACAAAAAATTAGTCCTCCACTGAAACAGAAGTGCAGGTAAATGGACAAAGTCATCTAAATTCTTCGTCTGCTTATATTGAAGAAGATCTAATAACGTTGGCTACACAAGAAATGTAAAAATGATATTATTCCTGTCCTTTACGAAAAGCTTTCTTAATATCCAATCACCGATAGGTTGACCTGTTTGAATTTGTAGGTGGATTTTCGTAGTAGTATATTTCTATTTCTATTTTCGTAAATGTACTTGAATGTTATATTTGATGTGAATAGGGAGACAAAAAGTTGAAGGTGTTAGTCGCTTTCCAAATTGTGGTGTATTGCAAATTATTTCCCATTTTTATTTTAACTTATACGAATGATTATTGTTCTCTTGTTATAATTTAACTTTATAACTACATTCTAGGTAAAATGCTCCCCATAAAAGTATCTAAACAACTTATGACACCAATTCACGGACCACTATCGGAAGGGCACAGTGATATGACAACAAAATATCCGATGCTTTATGTAAGCCAACAGCAAAAAACCTATAAAGTTAGAAATGCTGCAAGATTGAGACTTTTGTCATGACGGTAATATTTGTTTTATTTTTGTATTAGTACACTTTACCGAATATACTACAAAGAGTAAATCATGGTTTGAAATGCCTGGAACAGGAACTTGACCCTGAAATAATACTTTAAACGATATTTGAGACAGTTAAATTATCAATCGGCGACTCCGTTTTAGACGAGCCATGAGTAGAATTCAAGTTTAATATTTGTAGGTTATGTGAATTGAAATACGGGTGAACCAAATGAATGGTAGATTTTCTGTTGGAATTCTTTAAGACACGATAAAAATCCCCCATAATGATAATATCTTGATAATTATCAGTTAGATCTGAAAGTGATTTCTGTAATATCGAAAACATAGTACTCGTAAGCAATACACTCTCGTAGTACTCACACACTGGACGAGTTAAAGTTTTGCCTCAGTCATATCCCAAACATATATTCCCAGATATATAATTGGGTAAATGACGTTTTAATTATTTTACAACTAATACCATCAGTGCACAAAGATATCAACACCCCCACCGAACTTCTCTTTCAAATTAAATTTTATTACATTTCTATCATTTCATAAGATTTTATATTTAGGAATTGAGAAAAGATCAGTCGACGCAATGTATTTCAATCAAGTTTCACTTATTAAAAATTCGAACTATTTGCAATCTTAGAAAATTCAGAATTAACCGTGAAAATCGGACTATATGCAGCTTTTATAAGTATATTTCGTCTATTCTTACAAGAAAATTAAAGAAAAATATATATATTTAAATTTTTATTTGAAAGCCGTTTTTGAAAAAAAATTGATAATGTTCCAAGAGCTTCAGGGTACCCCCAATTTGAAAAAAAAGTTTTTCAAAATCTCAAAGCTTCGACTCGAGCCAGATGGACAGGGGTTTCTTCAGTTTCGAAAAAATCCTACGCATGATTTAGTCGCTAGTGGCATGCACAGACAGACAGACGGACAGACGGATTGGATTGGAGGGAAGGAGGGAGGGACGTTTTGCCGTCAAGTGTTTCTCGGTATCAAGAGCCCACAAAATAGGGATTCTGGCTACAGCCACGTGTTAGAGGATATTTTTCTTAATTTAGGCAACTGGATTTATCCACTTTTTCGTTATCAGGGCCCTGGCAATTAATTTTTTCCGCTGAAAATCCGCCGTTTTTTTGCAGCAGCATTACATAACTTTCCCTATACTCCGTATATATGTATGTACACGGGAAAGTAAAAATACGTGTGAACTAGCTTTAGAGAAAATATGCAACTTTTCTTAGTGATGTCTCTTTAGAGATTACGCGTTTACGGGAAAGACCAGCCATGAGGAAAGTGCGAAATGGAAAGGCCAGTAACGAGGAAAGCGTGCTTTTGGATGTGAGAGTGGCAAGGCTACGAGAGGCAGGTAACAAGCCGACCTTGGGTCAATACCATAGGCAGGTATGTCACGGGGTGCGTTTTCCGGCAAGACTTCCGTCTTCGGGTTGCCATGTGAATACTATATGAAAAGTGCGTATTACACAGGTACAAAGAGACTAAAATATATCAAATTATTGCATTAAAAGTAAAAATGTTGATGATTGATGTATTCTTTTAATTATTAAGAAATCAAGCATTCAGTTTTTACTTTCCCGTATACTACAGTATGTACCAGTTTTGTTCGTACAGGGATATTTCGGAAATAATATGACATCCAAAACAGTTCGAATAAATATTGATAAAATTCTCCATGTTATATGATTTTATATAAATAAACGAGTATATTCACCGAATTTAAAACATGCCAATGAGATAAAATAAACAATTTAATTTCAATAAACGAAAACCTGTCACATTTCTTCGAACCATTATTGTTCGTACATGAATAAAATGATAATAAAACCACTGGTAATACACTAAAGAAAATGCTCGTAGTTATAAAACAACTAAAATCTAGTGTATTGTAGAATACCCTGATGCCTTGATAACGTCTTGGCGTCTTCGAAGCATTGAATTAGACTCTGGAAAACTTACGGACTAATTTGTTCCCACTCTTTCGAAACAATTTTTTAGTCTTACTTTAAAAGAAATATTTTGTTTTCTTATTTTTGATTTTAATAAGGCTCACAGATTTTCAATTGCATTCAAATCACGTGATTGTGGAGGAGTGTGCAACTTTTTTGGCTCGTTCCCAATTAGCCATTCTTGTCATCCATTCGTTAATTGCTGCCGTATGTTTGCTGTCGTTGCTTGTTGAAAGACATAAACAGAAGATATTTGCAATTTTCCTACACTTTGTTTGACATTTGTTCTTAAACTATTATTGTAAACTGACGTGTCCATTATGCCATCGATAAAATGTAGGCTTCCAACGCCTTTCGATGACATACAGCCCCGTTAGTCGAAGCATGACTGAGCCGCCTCCATGTTTTACAGTTGTCAGAGTAATTAGCCACATGATTGTCCGTATTGGCTTTTCTCCACACACACACTAGGGACCCTATCAGATCCAAAAATAATAATTTTGGTCTCATGAAACCTAAGAACAGGAATTGCTGATCTTTATTCAGATGCTCTTTTGCAAACTTGTCTCAGAGCGCGGATTCATCTTACTCAGCCAATGGCCTCTTCCGAGCAATTCTTCCATGGAATCCATGGCTATAACGCGTCCGGCGGAGGGTGGAATAACACATCTTTCCCTTGCACTTCGTTTCATCAAAATGCGCTATATTGGTACACTTAATTTAGGGTTTACCTTTATTTCTCTTACAACAATGCATTCTTCCCTCGCGTACAGTCTTTTCTTCTTACTTCTTCAAAGTAAATTCCTCGTTGATCCATTGAATTTAAATTTGTTAACAATGTATTGCACTGTTGAATGACGTTACTAAATGAATATTAGTTGAAAAGTGCCCTGTTATACTTAAGTTCATACAACGTAACTGAAACGTACGAACAGAAATGGTACATCAATTTAGCGGTATACTTCTACATTTTCTGTGCCTGAAACGGCAAAAAATAATAGCATTTAAGAGCACACGTTGCCTTTCTCATACATCCAAGAAGCACGCTCAATTGTTTTAAAATAGAGTAAAATTCCAAAGAATAAAAATTAGTATGAATTAAGAAAGCCAGAATCCCTGTTTTGAGGGTCCTTGATACCGAAAAATCCAATTGAATGCAAAAGGTCCGTCCGTCCGATTGATACTCCCCGATCGATCTGGCTGATCTCGTGGCCCCCTTGAATTTGAAAACGATATTTTAATTTTGAGGGTACTTTTCATGAGGATCCGTGGACATTTGCAAAATTTTCTCAAAAACGGCTACATTTTTTCTTTAAATTTATTGTAGGAATAGAGTAAAATACACTTATTAAGGTGGCATAGGTCCGATTTTCACGGATAACTCTGAATTTTCGAAAATTGCGAAAGTTTGAATTTTATTCGGCTTCTTGCTTCAACCACAAAATTGCAGATAGAGAGTTTTCCTTCAAGTAAATTCGTTCTTCAAAGTGAGTTCTTTCTTTAAGGTCATGTGCATCTTTTTGAAAATTTTAGTAGTTTTCCCCCAATATTGCTTACAATATTTGAAATTTTAAAAAATTTACACAAACTATATTTTCTCAAAAACTACTCAAAATATTTTCTTTAAACTTTTGGTAGATGTAGTGATAAATGTACGCTATTAGATGACATAGACGCCATAATTGTTTTATTCTTTTGTTTTTTCAGAAATTGGAAAAAGGTAGCTTTTTTGTTTTTGCCTCTCATGTCGTTAATATTTACATTAGCGGCGATTTGTTGACATTATTATATTAATGAGTACATGTGCTTTAAATAGGGTCAAGTAAAGTTTGTCAAAAACTCAACCTTTCTGTGTGAAAACTAGCTCACAATTCCGCATTTTCAGAAACGTTCAAACGCCGTTTTCTCATAAATGGCTCCATATTATTTCCTCAAACTTTTGGAACGGATAGTACTAATTGCATTCTTTAATATGACGTTATAACTTTATTTTGAAGTATTTTTTTTGTTTTTGCAAAAATTACACAAATGTAATTTTTTGAAAGATCTCTCACATCTTTAATATGCACATTACCAGCAATTTGTAAATATATTTGTGAGTGTAAGTGCTTCAAATGAATTTTTTTGAGAATTCAAAACTTTTCTGTGAAAAAAAGCTTCAAATTTTTACTTGTATGCCTTTTCTTAAAAACAGCTACAAATTTTTAAAAGAAAATTGTCATTTGGGACGAGATTTTTGTGTTCTTTAATATTATAAAATTAATATTTCCGTTGTACCATTGGGAATCTGAAAAATTGAGAACATGTCAAAAAAATGCTCTTCGGGTGGCTTAATATTTGCTTAATATTTTGAAAATACGTGCAGTTTTTCTATAATTTCGTGACAAACATAATAGCCCGCTGATAATTTACTGCGCGTCAAACAGCCGGATGCGTCGTAAATTAGAATTTGCAATTTTATATATTATTTCTTTGTTCTTACATTCGACCTTTTGTCATATATTTACACATTAATATTGTAATTTTGTATATTGTTTCTTTGTTCGTTTCTTACATTCGACCTTTTTTTATACACATTAATCTTTTAAAAATTATTTATTTTGAAGTATTTGAAATAAAAATTGCTAGATCTTTAAGGGAGAATCGACAATGGAGGGAATACAACAATGGAATTCTGTTTCACTATCGTGAATTACGTGTCATTGCTGTGACTTGATATAGTTGTAAGGTATCAGGCTTCTTTTTCCAATACAAGTTTACAAAACATTTGTATTATATTTTATGGAGTTGTAGAATTCACATAGTTTTGACAACACTGCAATGGAAGCAGGGAGTCGTTTGTTCCTTGTTTGAATTGGACGTTTTCAAATTGTAGGTAAGATGTTAGTAGCGAAGAAAGTGCAATATTTCAATCCTACGTAGCTGTTTCCAATAACACGGGAAAGTTTGTGCTGTTGTTGTACCGCCAGGTTCATGTAGATCTCACATTCTTCACATTTACATTATATGTATTTTTTACATTATTACGTTTGTAAGCACAAGTTTTTTAATTATTTCTTATGAAGTGTATATATATATATGTGTATATGTATATATATATATATATGTAAGTCTTTATATAGTAGTATAGAAGATATATAGATAAACGTATTCTCTCTCTCTCTCTCTCTCTATATATATATATATATATATATATATATAGTAACGAAAAAACCCCTCTCACTGCTACTGATATCGATCACGCCCACGAAATGGGCGCCAATGCAACGAAAAACCCCCCTTTCCTATTTACTAAAACGCCCTACGAACTGGGCACTAATGTAATGAAAATCTCCCCTCTCAACTCCTATTATTGATCACGAAAAACTTCCTTGCTGATCACCTGTAATATCTACAATGCACACCACTGTGCCCCCCCCCTTTTACTACCCGGAGTTTTCCTGTTTACATAAATTTATCAGGGCGGGCCGTGATTTGTTCTCTACAGAACACAAGCGCCACGCCAATGCAGGGACCAGGATCAGCTAGCTATGTGATAAAAACACCGATTACGTAACATCAAAACGAGAACTCAAAATCTCGTTTGTTTATTTTCTTTTTAACCAACAGAAACATTAATACCCTCATAAAAGAATCAATACCACACAACATCAACAAAACACGATATCATACAAATCAGAAAAATCAATAAACATATTATACCCAAACGTTATTACGAAATAATGACCTCAATACTGTGGCCACACCCATTACATTGCAATCCCCCCCAAAATGTTTACAGTTTTGGCTTTGCAAATCATTTATTCTTCCCAAGAGCAAAGAAATCAAAGTCATTGACTTCACTGGAGTGTTGCAAAACAAAAAATATTCCACTTCCCTTTCGTTGTTAACGTAGCAGCGACCGGGTCCACACACAGGATCTCACGCCGTCATGCGTAAGAACTCTGCTCCACTGCTGCCTGCTAGCGCCGAATTACCAGTGCCCCCCAAATTGGCACTGACCACGGCGACGATATGCAAAGACGCGCTCGAGTCTGCTGCAACCTCGGCACACCTCGTTCGGCGACACCCGCTTCGATTTTTCAATGGTCGAAGTAACACCGGTTCCAAACATTAGTAGAAAAACTTTCAAAATTCACAAAACTCAAAATTATGATCGCGCGTGGCATAGCTTTATATATTACTACTAAATAGTTCACATCACACGGCATACAGTTCCGCCACCTTGCGAATACAAGTCCGAAGGAGCAAAACCTTCTCGAAATTTTATAAGTTCGCGTGTTAAAATACTATCACGAGTGACGCGGAGTACAACTCGCCACTAAGTTATTCACTCCTCTCACAGTTTATAATAGTTCACTAGTACGAGTCCAGAAGAGAACACTTCATCAAAAAATTACAAATCCAAATTTTAAAATTATTCTTGCAATAAGCGACGCGGATTCTGCCTCTCTCTACCAAGCTATTCACCCGTCTGACCCCCATTGTTGTCCTAAAGTATTTATAGTTTTTTCCGAACAAAACAATAGCGCCTCTACTGTCTTCTGCTTTATAACTTATAAAATAGTTTATTATTAATTTCTAACACTTCCTGGATTGTCTTATTATATTGTAAAATTCCCAATTAAAATTTCGTATCCATTCTGCTTCTTAGACATCACTTTTCTCGCTTCATTTTGTTAAAAGAATGCCTTTTCGTGCGTGTCATGTCTACAAACATCGCTCGTTGATTTCTCAATTAACTAATGTAACATAATGTTTATCTATTAATGTTCGGCGTCCTAAAATTGTGTCACCGCGTTTATAATTTGGCCCGTATTCCACGGAATACTTTGGTATATGCCAAATCTCGGTAGACACACTAGTTTTCGTTTAATTTATTAATATATCCAAACTTTTCTGAAGTGACGTCACGACCATTGTTGTTTTTGTTCTTTAACATGTTAAAATCAATATCGGAATCACAAAACTCGCGATATTATGCGTTTCTGTGACCCGATTTAGCTGAAACAAACTTTATTCTGTTCCTTATAATTTTGCGCGTTGACTAGTAACACGCAACCATTAATTCACCACGGCGTTCACATGCTCGCCTGAAAACATATTAAAAGTCAATATCGTGATCACAAAACTCGCGATATTAGGCGTTTCTGTGATCCGATTTAGTTGAAACAAACTTTATTATGTTCCTTATAATTTCGCGCGTTGATTGGTAAAGCGCAACTATTAATTCCCCACTGCGTTCACATGTTCGTCCGAAATACTCGTTTTCTCTTAGATCACCTTCACTTGTTTTTTCTATATTCCGCTCTGGAAGTTTCTACATAAAGTTCTATACCCGGTTCATAAACCAATGGTCACTTCATGTTATTTACCTATTTCATTTGTAATAGATGGCTAAACTATTACAACTTATATATATATATATATATATATATATATATATATATATATAACAACATATGAACTTATTGGTTCAATGTAATTTAGGCACCGATAGTGGCTCGGAAGTAGGTGTGGCAATAAAGAAATGCTAGCTCAAAGAGATTAGAAAACTAATAACTGCGAGAAAGCCTTCGCTATTCTGTTGCACCACTAGTGTGTGAATGTAAATTTTGGATTTGTGGGAATAGCTTTAGAGCGACGAAAATTCATTTTGGTCGATAAGTCAGTAAGAAAAAAGTGACAACTTACCATGCAATTATTTTTACTTTCTCGCTACGGAGTAGAGAGGAAGTTATGTAATGCTGCGCGAAAAAACGGGGAATTTTGGCAAAAAACTCTCATTACAGAACCCTGGTAACGAAAAACTGGATAAATACAGTTGCTACATTTTGAAAAAGAATCCTTTAACTCGTGGTGTAGCCAGAATCCATGTTTTGCGGGTCCTTGTTAGCGAAAAATTGGAATGACGGAAAGACGTCTATGTATCTATCTGTCTGTCTGTCTGTCTATCTGTCTGACTATCTGTCTGTCTGTCTGCCTGTTCGTCTGTGAATAACGGTAGCTGCTAAATCGTTCAGCAAGTTTTCTCCCAAATTGATATTCCTCAAACGATCTGGTTGATGTCGCAGCCCCTTGAATTTAAACAGATATTTTAATTTTGGGGTGTACTTTACAAGAAGCCCCTGAGGCATTTTCAAAATTTAAAAAAACATGGCTCGATCGATTCTGTTTAAATTTTATTGTTGGATAGTGTAAATGACGTTTAAGATAATGGTTCAGAATTCTTGTTCATTGAAAACACTGATTTTTCGAAAATTGCAAAAGTTCAATTTTTTTCGGCGTCTTCCTACAACTAAACTATTGAAAATAAAAAACTTCCTTCATTTCACACACGGGACCAATTAATACAGCAGTTGATGAACCGGGAAACAATAACCAATTAGTCATTTCACACACTTGCACAGCGCACGATCTCGGCTGGGACACAAAAGCACGTGCCAGTAAAGTCGTAGAGGAATGGCATGTTGTGACCAGTAACGTTCTAGGAAGGGCAGTGCTGTCGATCTTCGGGCTGCAAAGGGGCGGAGCCAGAGTGTACGGAACAAGGAAGGGTGGTGCCAGGAATGGAGAAGACTCGTCGGCCGAGGGACGCGCGGGGACCCCGTCTGCCACGCCTCCCAACAGAGCTTGACCAATAGTCAAGACAGCCGTGGTCCACAGAAGAAAAACGTCGTTCAGTGAGAGTGAATAGGTTGAATGAGTGATCATGATGATTGTGTTATATAATGTAAATAAAGAACAAATGTTGGGTGAATGAAAAAACATTACCAGTTTATTCCAAAAGTTTTGAACAATTAGTTCTAAAGAAGAAAGGAATGAAAAATCTTTTACTTCGATAACGGTAGGTCAGTCTACTTTAAATACTAAACATTTTTAGAAGAGTTAAACAGTTTTAGATAATATATTAGGTAGTAGAGCAAACTGTAAATGTATCTTTAAAATAAATTCTCGCTTCGATAGGGCTATTGTGAAATCGAAATTTTAAAAAATTAAAAATCTCTAGTACTACAATAGTATTTATTTTCTAGCATTATTTCTAACTTTTGAAATTTTTGAAAATCCAGAAACTATAACAAAAATGTGACCTGCGCCATTTTAAGTCCCTTAGCTTATCGGAGGAAAAAGTGTAACATTGGAACCGTTTTTAAGAGAATGTTTTTTAAATAAATTGCATTAACTTCAAGCAGAAATTTCGCGGAAATTACTGCCTTTCTCAAAAAGTGTACATGTCCTTTTTTAAAGACTTTTGATTGATTTTAGAACATTTAATTAAACATATATTCTGACGCACCGTAGATATTTTTGCCTTAAATAAATTTCTAAAAAATCATCTTTAAAAAATATCATATAGAATTTTTTGAAAACATGGGTAATTTTTGCATACTTTGTGTAAAAAATAATGCAATTTATAAAAAACATTTTCTCAAAAACCAGTCCCAATTTTTTTTAAATGTTTTCCACCGATAGAAAAAAGATCGCTTAAAAGAATATTCTCATTTGGCACAGGTCTCATTTTCGTTGAAGTCTAAATTTTCGAAAATTGCAAATTTAGAAAAAAAGCACGAAATTACGTGTTCTTATAGCACCATTAGTTCTTTACTACAAACGTAGGCGAGAAAGCGAAAATTAGAAATGGAATAGTGCGAGAAGTGCCCGTCTACAGGCTGCGCGTCTGCACCTTTCATGCACAATGCAACTCTTACTACAAGGCCCTGGTAACAAAAAAGTGATTAAATGCAGTAGCTAGATTCATCACAACAACAACAACTACAACAAAAAGTCTTCTATCACGTGGAGAATCCATGTTTTGTGGGTCTTCATACCGAAAAATCCAATGATGGCAAAAGTCTGTCTGTCTATCCGATTGTCTGTCCCTCGTTCTCTCAGTCCGTCTTTGAACAGCGCTAGCGGCTAAACCGTTAATCCGATTTTCTCCGAAATTGATATTTTCCAATCGATCTGGCTGATGGATGGAACCCCTTGAATTTAAAACCGAGATTTCAATTTTGGAGGTTAGTTTACACAAAGTCCCCGGGGAATTTTCCAAATTTTCAAAATATGGCTCCATTGTCTTTCATTAAATTTTGACGTTGGATAGTGTAAAGGACGTTTAAGGCTAAATGTACCGAAAAAAAACTTGTAGGAAAATTCAATAGATCGCAGCACCATCAGCAGGAATTTACTTTACCGATAACGTCTGAACAAATGGTCCGATTTTCGATCTGTAAACGGCATTTGACTCCTGTTTATAATAGAATTTACGCTACGAAGCCCTTTTTCCAAAAAAACTAGCAGAAACTCGATTTTTAAAATTTTTCTCGTACTTCCGGGAACAATTTCAAAAATGTGGGCTTATAGCGCGATGGCGACACGCTTCCAGAATCCAACGCCGTGTCAAACATGCAAATCGGATAAATAGGAGCGACGGTAAGTGAAATTTCGAAAAACACTTCACCCCACTCCCCCTTTCCCTTCCACGCCGCCGGGACATTGTTGGCCGGCGGCGCGGTCAAGCCGGCACGGGCGAGCCGGGCGGCGGCCGCCGCGGCGCGGCGACGGGCAAGAAGGCTGAATTTTCGGGGGCAGCAAGCCAGACACCCCGTCACTTCGTTGATGCTTTCGTCACTTCGCATCTCAAGATATTTTTTCCCCACATATGAAACTAGTGATGCTGTAATAGGGGTAAACGGTCTCGTATCATCTTTAATAGTAGTATAAAACTATTACCTTATTCACATATTCCATCTTCCTTCGAATACCATCATAAGAATGTCTGAGGTATCACTCAAAACACCGATCCCGCTTTGGTGCTGATTTCAAAAAGAAAAAATCGAACTAATTGCGTAAATATCACCCATATTCCATCTCCTCACATCGTATTTTAGATATATTGTACTTCTAAGATCTTCCATTACCATTTCACTACCGGAAAAAACAAGCGGAGATAACGCAAGAGCTCTTTTATCCTACGATTCGATTTATCATTTCAAAACGGCGTTTGTCACCTTGATAGAATTCACCAGGTTAATCCTTTTTCCAGTAAAATAACCGAATCGAATTTTTAAAACGTTTTCGTACTTTAGGACAAATTGCACATACTTTCTCATAGTAATCTAATATCTTTGGTCTGGGCCAGTTTTACCATCTTTCCCCATCTTCTGACATCTTGCTGACATCTATCGCCGCCCAAAATACATTTTTTGAACTTTTCTCATTTTTCAGCTTCTTAATGGTAGATACGAAATATTACTTTTAGGATATTAAAGAAGAGTAAAACTTCGTCCTATATAGGAATTTTCATTGATAAATTTGGAGCCGCTCTTAAGAAAATGCAAATAGCATTCGTACGAAAAGTTTGAAGAAGCAATTTGAGAAAATGGCGTTTGAACATTTGTGCAAATTCGGAAGTTTCAGTTCATTTTCACAGAAAGCATCTGAGTTGTCGAGGAACTTTTAAGACATAATGTAAAGCACATGTACTCGTAAATGTAATAGTAGGGAGTTTTTGCACCCTCGAACGTTACGTACTATCGATCTTCTGCTCATTCGCAGTGCAAGTTTCGCATCACTTTGGTGCATCTGCGCATGCGCAAAAGATCGATAGTACTTAACGTTCGAGGTGGCAAAAGTTCCCTAATATGAACAAATCGCCGTTAAAGAAAATATTTACTAAATGAAAGGCTAGTCAAAGAATTACATTTTTGTAAGTTTTGAAAAAACAAAGGAATAGAGCAATATGGCGTTTTTGTCATCTCAGAGTACATTAGGTACTATCCTTTCCAAAAGTTTAAGGAAAAAAGTTGAAGTCGATTTTGAGAAAATCTTGTTCTTGTAATTTTTAAAAATTGCACAAATTGCCCTCAATATTGCGCGAAAACTACTAAAAATTTCAAAAAAATGTGCATGACCTTATTGAAAGAACTAAGTATGGAGAACAAATATAATTTTAAGGGAAAATCTCTATCTTCAATTTTGTAGTTGTAGGAAGACGCCGAAAAAAAATTCGAACTTTTGCAATTTTCCCAAAATCAGTCAGCAATGAAAATAAGAGCTATGCCACCTTGAGTGTATTTTACTTTGTTCTTACAATTAATTTAAGGAAAGTATTTGGAGTAATTTTTGATTGATTGTTAGTGATTTTGGGCGCGTCAACTGCTTTGGTCATTAGTCCCGTAAGTGCAATGCATGTTTATTTCATCGTGAGGTGGAAGAGATGTTGCCCGCTATGCCGATGGCGAGATCCGGCGCTGACCTTCCGTCCACTAGCGGGGCTTCCCAACCAGGTATCTGCCACCAGCGGGGCACCACCCCAGCCGGGACAAGCTCTAAATCACCGACCGATTTACCTGTCGGCTTGCCGGGTTCTTTCTTAACAAGGTATCTCCCACCAGCAGTGCACGGCCCACAGCCGGGACAAGTTCCAATCCTCCCACTGGTCTCCCAGCATATATGGTAGTGTTGTGCAAGTTAGTGTGTGTGTGTGTGTGTGTGTGTGTGTGAAGATAGGACAAGGAAGAGGAAGGAAATATCGCGCGAGGTCCGTTTGTTAGGGTATTGCTCCGGCATTCGTTTGATGTTGATCGGAGAAACTACGGAAAACTTCCAATCAGAGCAGCCGGTCGCTAGAATTTTCCTCCAGACATTCAGTTGAGCAAAAATTCTACACATAGTTTAGGCACTAGTGGTGTTCACATACGCCCAGACAGGCAGACACAGACAGATGGACGGACGAACGGACGTTAAAAAGTCAAAACACACATACACCCTTTCGGTATCACTCAGGGGACCCCAAAACGAGTACTTCCGTTAATATCTCGAAATAGATTTTCCGCAGCATTACATAACTTTGAGTAACTAACACGAGAAAGTAACTGGTGGTGCTACAGAATGGCACAGACTGTAGTCCCGTATTAGTTTTCAATTTCCTATAGTCTCAGCCAGCTATTCGGACTTTGTCGTAGTAAAATTTACTATTTTGTTGGCATGGGCTAGATTTATGGCCTTGCCCCATCTTGCCACCTGCCATTTAATGCACCCAACTTATTTTTTAGGTTTTCTCAATTATTCGGTTTCCTAATGGTAGATTCAAAATATTGCTTTTAGAGAAGACTGAAACCTTGTCCTTTACGACAATTTTCATTCATAAACTTGATACCGTTTTTAAGAAAAGGGTGTTTAAGCGTCTGTGGCAATGTGAAATATGAAGCCCTTTTTCACAGGAATCTTGAGAGTTTTTTTTTAATTTATTTTAAGATATTTTAAGCTCTTCCATTCACAAATGCAATAATGTTTACAAATCGCTGCAAATGTGCATTCAAGGCATGCGAAATATTTAAAAAATACATTTGTGTAAATTTTGAAGAAAAACAACAAAATAATACAACAAAACTTTTTTGTTTCCTTAGACAGTGCATTTCGCACTATACGTACAAAAACTTTGAACAAAATATTTGGAACCTTTTCAGAAAAAATTGGCGTTTGAGCGTTTCTGAAAATGCAAAATTTCGAGTTCATTTCCAAAAAAAATTTTTAGTTTATTTATTTTATTTAATAGGTAATTATGACACATTGATACATAATTTCAATTCTTTTAACTATGTGGCTAGGCTGAAGGCCTTTAAGCCATTACAATACCTACATCCTACCGCATTCTAACCTTTCGAATTCTGGCATTCACCCCTAATGGTCTCTTCATCGCATCAAAGCCGCGGAAAGGAGACCATAAGGTACGGCTGAGGAAAAAAACCCTGAAGGGGGAAAAACCTGCCGTCAGAAGACGAGTACATGCTAAACTACTAGTTTTTATTTTCTAAACTATTTATTTATTTCCTGGCGTGGGCATCTTCTCCATCCCGTCTTTGGCCTCCTCAGCCCCTGAAATCAAACACCGCCACAGAAGATCGCCCGCACCACCGCCTCTCCGAACAATTTGCTACTGATTAACTTAATTATCGCTTACTGATTAATTAATTAATACTGACTAATATACTAATTAATATTAATGATTAGCATTATTGACTACCTTACTAGTTAATTTAATTATCTCTTGCTTATTGAATTAATTATTTTATCTCCAGTCTAGGCTCCGCTCGTACTACTAACCAATACTGTTTTCCCACTCCCTGATTACCGTTTCCCTGATAGTTCGAACCTTTCCTAAAAATATTCCTAATTCTTTCATAAAGTGAGATCTGTTATCAGCTAATATATTTTGAGCGAGCGTTATGTTTCTAAATTGGAAGCCATAGTTCCCCATTCCCATCCATTTTCCTCTCCAAGTTTCTGTAGCGCAGCAATTTAACAGAATGTGGATCCAATCTTCTCTATCACCGCACAGTACACAGATTCCATTGTCATTCGAATCCTTCATTCTACGTTGCATCCACCCCCCTAACCTAAACCACGCGTATCCCCTCTTGCATCCCTTTTAACTGTGTGTACGTAACTTTCGCATCCCCATACAGGACTCGTGTGAATTTGTACCACTAATGAACATTTTTCTGCCGATGCTGCAAGAATATCTTGCCTTTTAATATCCGAAAGTCGATCTGAAGTTAATCGTTCTATTTCCCGTGTTCCCCTATTCTCAACCATTTCAGGAGAAACGTCTCCAAGACCTGCGCGTTCTAGTACCCGTTTCACTTTATACGACCAATATCGCTGATCGTTTTCCTGTAATTGCGCTCTAAAGCACCTGCGAATAAGCGTGTCGGACTCTTCACTTGATAATCTAATCCAAAGCTTAATGGCTTTCATTTTTAAATCTTTCCAAATTCCTACACTACCTACCTCTCTTAAGACGCCGACATTTGCTGCGAATCTAGAGACTCCAAGAATTAATTTATAATAATCTGTTTCGATGCTTTCTAATCTGTCTATTCTATCCACTCCCCAGATTTCCGCCCCGTAATTCATTGCTGGGAGCACTAGTGATTTAAACATTGTGTCGCACACCTTTAAGGGCAATTCCGGTACTCTACGCATTACGCAACCGATTTCTTTGAGAGCAATTCTTCCTTTACTATGAGCCGCAACTATGTGTTTATTCCATCCCCCGTTCATAGAGAATTTTGCACCAAGATAAGTAAAAGTTTTAACACGGTCGAGTTCCTCCTGTGCGTAATACCATTTCTCTTTGTTACCCCAAATAAACCCATTCTTGAAGACCACAGTTTTTGTTTTTTTGAATATTTACTTTTAATCCCCATGCTACACTATATCTTTCTAGGATGTTTAAACTCGTCTGTAATCCCTCAATCGTTTCCGAGCATAGAACTAAATCGTCCGCATAAAGTAATCCGGGAATTTTCAGGCCATCAATTGCCGGTGCAGATGTGTCGGTTTCCTGTACCCATGTCAATAAATCATTTATGTACAAGATAAACAACAGCGGTGAAAGAGGACAACCCTGTCTTACCCCTACTGTCGATTTTATTTTTTGCGTTGTACTTTCGTCACTGCACTTGACGCAGAAATTTACTTCTCTGTACATACTCTGCAACACCGTTAAAACTTTACGTGATAAGCCTAGTTCATTTAGTTTTAGCTAGATTCTCTGTTGATTTTTAGTTTTCGAAATTTTTAGTTTTCGAAAAACTTTAAATGATATAATTTAAAGTACGTGTGCTCATAAATCTAATAATGTGAACAAATCGCCGATAATGTAAATATAGACGACGTGACGGGCTATTCAAAAAGTTTCATTTGTGTTATTTTCGCAAAAACAAAAGAATAGAGCAAAATAGCGTTTATGTCATCTCTTAAAGTACATTTCGCAATATCCCTACCAATAGTTTAAAGGGAGAAAATGGAGCCGATTTTGAAAAAATCTTGCTTTGTTATCTTTTAAAGTTGCATATATTGCACACAAGATTGCGCCATAACTACAAAAATTGTTTTAAAAAAAATTCATGATCTTAATGAAAGAACTAATTATGTACAACAAATTTCTTAGAAAGGAAAAGTCTCTATCGTCAATATTGTAGTTGTAGGAAACGCCGAAAAAATTCAATCTTTTGCAATTTTCGAAAATTCAGTTATCAGTGAAATCGGACCTAAGCCATGTGTATTTTATTCAATTTTTACGAGAAATATAAAGAAAAAATTTGGAGCCATATTTGAGCAAATTTTTAAAATATCCGGGGGGGGGTCGTGTAATGTATCTCCAAAAAGTAATGCACGTTTTTGAAAATTGCAGAGCTTCGAATGACAGTAGATCGACAGCTGTTTTTTGTTGTTGTTTTTTCCAGTTTGGAAAAATTTGTACGCAGTGTAAACGCTAGTGTTGTTTACATACACCAGAGACACTGATGGACGTTTTTCCGTCAATCAATTTTTCGGTATTAAGGACCCACAAAACATGGATTCTGGCTACACCACGAGTTACAGGAAGTAATTTACTATACAACAACACGATTTATCCACATTTTCATTATCAGGACTCGACTTTGAGAGTTTTCCTGCGCACGATATAACTTTCTCTTCGTATGAAGATTGAGAAGAGAGATAAAGTAAAATAAATGTTCACAATTTGAAATTCCATTAATAAAATATTAATTATATCGAATTTAAAAGTAACTACTTTTTCTGCCTACTGTTTTTTTTATTTCTTTCTATCAGCAATGAAAACAAAGAGATGCACGTAGAAAACGCAGACACGAACAGAGAATCTTTGAAGCACTCTGTTCGAAATCTTTACGTGCAGCACATAGGAATGTCAGCAATTCTGAATTAGTATTAGACAAAATATGCTCATTGCAAAAATATAAACACATTTAAATAAAAACTATTTTTCAAAATTAATTAAATATATTTCCGGAAATAATTTCAAGAAAATTTGGTAATTTGTGAAAATACCTTAATAATTAGCAAATAATAAATATACTGTTAAGCAGATATTAAATAATCAGCAAAATATGTAAAATACGTAATACAGTACAAAATTTGTAACGAAAAATTTGAATATTTTGTTAGGATTGCAACAGTTCGCCTAAATTACAAAATGAGAACAGTAGACAAAACATATGTAATTACATTAGACCCGGACTTTAGCCATGAGATCGACAAGCAGTACCGCGAAACAGAATTTTGACGTTACTGAAGATCATTTTTTTACATGACTAGAGAAGTCTATTTATCCGATTTCAGTGCATGATATGGCGTTAGATTCAGGGTGCATCTCGCCAGCGCGCTATTTTACCACTTTTTCAAATATGTCCGCAAGTATAAAAACATTTTAAAAATTCGATTCGGCTATTTTACTTGGAAAAGGATTAACCAGGTGAATTCTATCAAGGTGACAAACGCCGTTTTGAAATGATAAATCGAATCGTAGGATAAAAGAGCTCTTGCGTTATCTCCGCTTGTTTTTTCCGGTAGTGAAATGGTAATGGAAGATCTTAGAAGTACAATATATCTAAAATACGATGTGAGGAGATGGAATATGGGTGATATTTACGCAATGAGTTCGATTTTTTCTTTTTGAAATCAGCACCAAAGCGGGATCGGTGTTTTGAGTGATACCTCAGACATTCTTATGATGGTATTCGAAGGAAGATGGAATATGTGAATAAGGTAATAGTTTTATACTACTATTAAAGATGATACGAGACCGTTTACCCCTATTACAGCATCACTAGTTTCATTTGTGGAGAAAAAATATCTTGAGATGCGAAGTGACGGAAGCATCAACGAAGTGACGGGGTGTCTGGCTTGCTGCCCCCGAAAGTTCAGCCTTCTTGCCCGTCGCCGCGCCGCGGCGGCCGCCGCCCGGCTCGCCCGTGCCGGCTTGACCGCGCCGCCGGCCAACAATGTCCCGGCGGCGTGGAAGGGGAAGGGGGAGTGGGGTGAGGTGTTTTTCGAAATTTCACTTACCGTCGCTCCTATTTATCCGATTTGCATGTTTGACACGGCGTTGGATTCTGGAAGCGTGTCGCCATCGCGCTATAAGCCCACATTTTTGAAATTGTTCCCGGAAGTACGAGAAAAATTTTAAAAATCGAGTTTCTGCTAGTTTTTTTGGAAAAAAGGGCTTCGTAGCGTAAATTCTATTATAAACAGGAGTCAAATGCCGTTTACAGATCGAAAATCGGACCATTTGTTCAGACGTAATCGGTAAAGTAAAATTCACTAAACTTGGTGCTGCCACGTGGTGGCGACAAATTGAACTAGTGTCGGTACATTTAGCCTTAAGAGAATGATGCAGGTCTCATGTTCGTTGAAAACCCTAATTTTTCGAAAACTACAAAAATTCAATTTCATTTTTCGGAGTCTTCCTACAACTAAAAGATTAAAGGTAAATTTTTTCCCTTAATGGAATCTGTTCCTTAAAGATTGATTTTGAAATAAAGCTATTACAATTTTTCGAAAATTTAAGTAGTTTTCGAGTAGTTTTGCGTGAAAATACGTAGGAGAAAATACGTGCCGTTTTAGCACCACTAGTTCAAATGGGTGCCATGATGGTAGTGAATAATGGTGCGTTTTCATTCCTTGATCTTAGTTGCTGATTGGTTATAAAATATGCACGAACATATTTCATAACTAATTGGCTTTTGTATTTTTTAATGCAATAAATGTATTAAAATTTAATAGATGTTGTAAGATTTGATTAATTTTCCGGGTGCATCC
Source organism: Acheta domesticus (assembly GCA_031308135.1). Taxonomy (NCBI): domain Eukaryota; kingdom Metazoa; phylum Arthropoda; class Insecta; order Orthoptera; family Gryllidae; genus Acheta; species Acheta domesticus. Next base: position 52,344,622 of record JAHLJT010009436.1, read on the forward strand.
CTTTGAAAACATACCTAGAATGTTTGTTCACGCATGTTTCATGCATATTTATTGGAATATACAACATAAAATCAAATTATGTTTTACCTCTTTCTGAAATCGTCAGACTCATGGTCAAAAGATATTTTAAGGAAAAATTTTAATACGAATTATTCCGCTACCTACATTACCCTATTTTAATTTTTTTTCATAAAAAGGTAATGAATCTTTGAGACAACACGGGCCGCATTGCAATGCTCATTTCTTTAATTTGTCAACTAAGGCCGTTCTCTATGACAGAGAAATAAATATTAAAGTAATTATTCTATTAATGATAACTAGCGTACCCGTGCGAGAACTCTCGCATGTTAAATCCCACCCTTTCCCTATTCATTTGTCTATCCGTTCCATAAAGGAGAGGAACTACTAATGTACTTACAGAATATCAAACAAAATAACAATGCAATTAATGTTTGAAACAAATTTTCAATTAAAGTTTATTCAACATTATAGAGAGATGTTCTTGGAACAATTCATTCTTCTTTAAAAGCAACATTTGAAGAAATTTTTCAACCTTCCTTGAGAGTTAGCTTTTCGCTTTCCTTGATAGTCAAATAATAGAAAAGGTTTTTACTCTTGAGAAAGCCAAGTAAAGTAGTGCGAAAATACCGGATCGGGCAAGAACAGACCTACTCATTGCAATATTATTTTAACTTTCCTTTATTTTTTATGAAGAACCGAGTGGGTTTTGGAGAGTCAGGGTGCCAACTTGCTGGGGTGAGAAAATTGAAAAATTATTTGTTTACTAAAATGTATTGAATTATTTTCTGAGTCTTTACGTACCTCAAGAAAAGCAATTCCGATCCAAAAAATAATCAAACTAAAGTTTTCACCATTGAGTACTAAATACCATTTGTTAGCATTAGAAACAATTTAGTAGGCATTAGTAAGCCCACTTCGGTACATGGGAATGTTGCTCAAACTATGTTTGCATTTTTAATATCTTAACGAACCGACACCTTGAGTTTAATATCAAACGGTGTTTTATTTACAATATGAGTTTACAGTTGGGCGTTACTGTACATACTTCCAGATATCGCCAACATTTAAATCGTGCGTTTGGACTGCGATCGTTGGCAGTTGTCGGGTGACTTGCACTATTCTTTCTATATTTTTAAATTTAGTTGTTTTTTAATTGATTCGCATAGTATTGTAGGCTAGCGCGTTTTGATTTTTGTTTTCCATTTATTTCAAGCTATTTCCAAGCATTTCCATTCTACTTTAGCTACTTTAAAAAGTTTGTTCTTTGTGTTGTGCCATAGCACAAGTTTTACCCCACTACCTCTGCGTATATATATATATATATATATATATATATATATATATATATATATATATATATATATATACCCGTGCGAGAACTCTCGCATGTTAGACCCCACACTCATCCTTATTTGTATCTATACTACTTACTACTATCTATACTACTATACTTTTATTTGTATCTATAAAGGTAACTTGCAATGTACTAACACAATTACATATAAAAATAAAAAAACAATGCAATTAATGTGTAAAAGAAATTTTTAGTAAAAATGTATTCAATATCATGGAGAATTTGCTTGGAACAATTCCCAACACTTTCTTAAAGACATTTGAAGTAATTATTCAATATTCTTTGTCAGTTAGGTTTTAGTTTTTCGTGATAGTCTCAAAAATATTAGCTTTTTACTTTTGAGAAAGCTACGTGTCTCAACCCGTTGACTTGAAAATTTCATCGAATGATAACGAAAAAATTGGTACGGGTAAAACACAAACACAGTCTTCACTCTTCACTGAACACCCACATCCTTCCACAATTAAGTACACAGCACTTATAGACCATGAAAAAACGTTAATTGAATAGTTTCTCTACGCGCATAAGAAAAAATCTTCATAGGTATAGGTATCAAGCAACTATAATAGTACTTCTAATTGTTGCTGGAGAGCAAATCTTGAATTAATGATTATGCAAATAAACTTCGTCAGACTGCACAAACTACGGTGTTAACAGGATGTGTAAATAAAGATTGTCGAATCTAAGCCTTCTAAGCGTGTCGCCACAAAAATTGCTACCAGCAGGAAGGACTGAAATATTGACGTGGCCTTGATAATATTGAAGCATGGAACCGAAAAGTTAATTGAATGGATCAAAGAATGTCTCATCTTGTAGAGTATGGTGTGAAAAACGCTTCTTTGAGGCCTTTGGCCTCAAAATTTTACTTTTTAAGGCTCTAAAACGCTTCGTTTATGAGTTATTTGCAGATATAGGTTGACATGTGATGCGTGTTGCATTTTACTTGAATATTTCGATGCGTTTTTTTTAAAGAAATCATCCATATTTGTAAAGTCAAAATGGAATTCGTCAAGTCTCCGTGAAATTCTCTTTCTTTGGAGCCCTCATTTATAAAGATTGGTTGCGTATGAGAGCCGCAAAGGGGAGGTATACTACTGAAATAATATAGGAGATAATATTGGAGACGATGACCTATTTTATACGGTTTTTCATTTTTAATAGAGATATTTCGTAATGTTATATCACATTCACAACAAAATAAAAGATATTAAAGATTTCCCGTTTATTACTTTCAACAAAACACTCAAAAGCAATACCGTTGTGATTGCAGAACTCGTATTTCCTTTCTTGGTTGGAAAGAAGTCCACCGCAAAATTGCTTCCGCCAAAAGTCCTGCAAAGGAGTGGCCAGCAGTGGTTGAAGGTGGAAACAAACATTCCGGTGGTTTACCAACGAATTGTGTAAGAAATGGCAAAACAATTTTTACTGATACGCTTTGTTTCACTGAAAATAAGAACTAATAGTGCTACAGAATGGCACAGACTTTCCCGTAATAGTTTTCTATTTCCTTGCGTCTGCGCTAGCTATTCGGAATTGTCGCATATTCTCGCCAGCTGCCATCCATCACCGCCCAAATTACTTTTCTTTGACATTTTCTTAATTTTTCGGTTTCCTAATGATATAACGGAAATATTCATTTTAAAATATTAAACAACACAAAAACTTCGTCCTATATGGCAATTTTACTTTAAAAATATGAGGCCGTTTTTAAGAAATGGCATTTAAGCGATACTAAAACTGCGAAATTTCAAGCTCATTTTCACGCACAGGATACTTACAAATACAATAGTGTTTACAAATTGCTGGTAATATCCGTATTAAAGATGTGAGAGATCTTTCAAAAAAAAGTATATTTGTGTAATTTTTGAAAAAAAAAATCCCCGAAAATGAACTTCACGTCACATTAAAGAGTACAAATACCACTCTCTAAAGAGTAAAAATACCTCAAAATAAACTTTACGTCATATCAAAGAGTGCAATTAGCATTATCCGATCGAAAAGTTTGAAGACATTTTTTTAGCTAGTTATGAGAAAATGGCGTTTGAGCGTTTCTGAAAATGCGGAAATTTGAGCTCCTTTTCACAGAAAACGATTGTGTTTTCGAGAAACTTTACATGACATTGTTTAAAGCACATGTTCTCATAAACAAAGTGAAAAAAAACCTAATGTAGATATTATGGACGTGAGAGACAAGTAAAAAAATTACATTTCTGCAGTTTTTGAAAAAAACAAAGAATACAGCAATCTGGAGTTTATGTCATCTCATAGAGTACATTTAGCATTATCCGTGCCAAAAGTTTTAAACAAAAAATTTGGAGCCTTTTTGAAAAAAAATTGATTTTGTATTTTTTTTTAAATTACACATATTGCAAGCAATATTGCGCGAAAACTACTAAAATTTTCAAAACAATGTACAAGACTTTAAACAAAGAACTAACTTTGGAGAACAAATTTTATTTGAAGGAAAAATCTCCATCTTCAATTTTGTACTTGTAAGAAGACGCCGGAAAAAATTCAAACTTTCACAATTTTCGAAAATTCTTAGTTATCAGTCAAAATCGGACCAAAGCCATCGTAATAAGTATATTTTACTTTATTCTTACAAGAAATTTAAAGAAAAAATTTGGAACAGTTTTTGAGAAAATTTTGAAAATGTCTGAGGGGCTTCATGTAAAGTACCTCCAAATTTTGAAGAATCTTTTTCAAATCTCAAAGATTTGACTCAAACCAAATCGACAGGGGTACATTCATTTTGGAAGAAATCGTATCTATGGTTTAGGGGCTAGTAGTTTTCACGGACGGACGGACTGACGGACGTGGGGACAGACGGACATTTACCTTTCAATTCGGTGTGAAGGACCCACAAAAGAGGGATTCTGGCTAGACAATGTGATAGGGGATTTTTTTCTTAATTTAGCAAATGATTTTATCCACTTTTTCGTTATCAGCGCTCGGCAATGAATTTTTTTCCGCCGAAAATTCGCCGTTTTTCGTGCAGCATTACGTAACTTTCCATATACTACGTATATTACTCCGAATAAACGTACATATACGGGAAAGTAAAAATGGAATGAATATGAATTAAAACTTGATTAAATATTGATTAAAATAATTGGTAGATTGAAATACTAGTGTTTGACTTAATTGTTACCTCAGAGAATACTTCACAAAGTTTCGAAAGATGAAATCTTTTCCATTAAAACCGTATGACTGTAAATCATTCTAACCAAAGAACTGATTTTACTTCTTGTTCCTAAGTACCGAAGAAGGGAAATTCCAAGAGCACTGTCGTGAAAAAACTTGAAAGTGCGATGACATAGTGAACAGAATTTTCTTTCTTTGATACGATTCAATACTACACAATTCATGTAACATTTTTATGTTTGAAAGTAAAATAAAATAGTTGAAATATAAATAAATAAACGAATTTGTAATATCTGTTTTCGACAAATATAAAATATTTATTTTATTTCTTTACAAGTGTCTAGTGACTTAACATCGAAATCTTATGCAAAGACGCCAAAAAATTCAAACTTTCACAATTTTCGAAAATTCAGTTATTTGTGAAAATCGGACCTATGCCATGTGAATAAGTGTATTTTACTCTATTCATACAAGAAATTTAAAGAAAAACTTGGAGCCGTTTTTGAGAAAATTGTGATAATCCTCGGGGGGCTTCATATAAAGTACCTCCAAATTTTAAAGAATCTTTTTCAAAATCTCAAAGCTTCGACTAGAATCAGATCGACCGGGGAATATCCATTTTGGAAGAAATCGTACGTATGGTTTAGGCGCTTGCAGTGTTCACAGACGGACAGACAGACGGACGTTTTCCTTTCAATTGGTTATTCGATATCAAGGACCCACAAAATATGGTTTATGGCTACACCACGTGTTAGGGGATATTTTTTCTTTATTTAGCAACTGGTTTTATCCACTTTTTTGTTTCATGGCCCGGCAATTAATTTTTTCCGCCGAAACTTGGCCATTTTTTCGTGCAGCATTACATAACTTTCCCTATACTACGTATATCACTCCTTGTATACTTACGTATACGGGAAAGTAACTAGTGGTGCTACAGAATGGCACAGACTTTCCCGTGTTATTTTTCTATTTCCTTGGATCTTCTCTAGCTATTCAGAATTGCCACAAACTCATTCTTACCATTTGTCATCTATGACCGCCAAAAGTACATTTTTTTGTCATTTTCTTAATTTTTCGGTTTTCTATTGGTAGAACGGAAACATTAATTTTAAAATATTAAACAACACAAAAACCTAGATATAAATGGCAATTTTCTTTTAAAAATTATGTGCCGTTTAAGAGAAAACGGCGTTTTAGCGCTACTAAAAGTGCGAAATTTGAAGCTCATTTTCACAGAAATCTTTGAGTTTTCAAAATACTTTATTTGAATTTATTTGAAGCACTTACTCTCACAAATATAATAATCTTTACTAATTGCTGGTAATGTTCATATTAAAGATGTGAGAGAACTTTCAAAATAATTTACATTATATAATTTTTGAAAAAACAAAAAAATAACTCAATATAAACTTTACGCTATACTAAAGAGTGTAATTAGCACTATCCGTTACAAAAGTTTGAAGAAAAAATTTGCAGCTATAAATGACAAAATGGCGTTTGAGCGTTTCTCAAAATGCGAAATTTTGAGCTACTTTTCACAGAAAACGGTTGCGTTTTCGAGAAACTTTACTTGACATTATTTAAAACACATGTACTCGTAAATATAATGATGTGAACAAATCGCCGCTAATGTAAATATTATCGTTGTGAGAAACATTTGAAAAAATTTACATTTTGTAATTTTTTAAAAAAACATACTACCTAAAGAGCAATATTGCTTTTATGTCATCTGATAGAGTACATTTAGCACTATCCCTACCAAACGTTAAAAGAAAAATTTTGGAGCCGTTTTTGAGAAAATCTTGTTTTTGTATTTTTTTAAAATTGCACATATTGCACGCAATATTGCAAGTAAACTATTAAAATTTTGAAAAACATTTACATGACCTTTATGAAAGAACTCAATATGCAGAACAAATTGTATTTGAAGAAAAAATATCTTCAATTTTGTATTTGGAGAAAGACGCCGAAAAGCTGTAAAAATATCTAAAAAACCTGTAAACACACTCGTGTAAAATACACTTATTAGTATGGTATAGGACCAAATTTCACGGATAACTCTGAATTTTTGAAATTTGTGAAGGAAACTGGACGAGGCAAAACTGGATGGGACAAAACATGGCAGAACGAAACTTCACGGGACGAAACTAGACGGGCAAAACTGGACGGGTGAAACTGGACAGGCGAAACAGGACGGGACAAAACTGGACGGGACGAAACTGGACGGGACGAAAAAGGACGGGACGAAACTGAACGAGACGAAAACTGGACGGGACGAAACTGAACGGGACGAAACCTGACGGCACGAAACTTGACCGCACGAAATCGGACTGGACTGGACTGAACTGTTGGACGGAATGAAACCGGACAGGAGGAAACTGGCAGGACAAGCTGGACGAGAGGGAATTGGACAGGAAGAAGCATGACGGGGCGAAACTTGACTAGACGAAACTCGACGGTACGAAACTTGAAGGGACGAAACTTGAAGGGACGAAACTTGAAGGGACGAAACTTGAAGGGACGAAACTTGAAGGGACGAAACTTGAAGGGACGAAACTTGAAGGGACGAAACTTGAAGGGACGAAACTTGAAGGGACGAAACTTGAAGGCACGAAACTTGAAGGCACGAAACTTGAAGGCACGAAACTTGAAGGCACGAAACTTGAAGGCACGAAACTTGAAGGCACGAAACTTGAAGGCACGAAACTTGAAGGCACGAAACTTGAAGGCACGAAACTTGAAGGCACGAAACTTGAAGGCACGAAACTTGAAGGCACGAAACTTGAAGGCACGAAACTTGAAGGCACGGAACTTGAAGGCACGAAACTTGAAGGCACGAAACTTGAAGGCACGAAACTTGAAGGCACGAAACTTGAAGGCACGAAACTTGAAGGCACGAAACTTGAAGGCACGAAACTTGAAGGCACGGAACTTGAAGGCACGAAACTTGAAGGCACGAAACTTGAAGGCACGAAACTTGAAGGCACGAAACTTGAAGGCACGAAACTTGAAGGCACGAAACTTGAAGGGACGAAACTTGAAGGGACGAAACTTGAAGGGACGAAACCAGACGGGACAAAACCGGATGGGACAAAACCAAACGGAACGAAACCGGACTTGAAGTAACCGGACGGGAAGAATCCGAACGAAACGAAATCGGACGGGACGAAACCATAAGTGACGTAACTGGAGGGGAGGAAACTGGATGTGAAGAAACTGACCAGGAAGAAATTGACGGGAAGAAACTGGACGAGAAGAGACTGGACGGGAAGAGGCTGGACGGGAAGAGACTGGACGGGAAGAGACTGGACGGGAAGAGACTGGACGGGAAGAGACTGGTCGGGAAGAGACTGGACGGGAAGAGACTGAACGGGACGAGACTGGACGGGACGAGACTGGACGGGACGGGACGAGACTGGACGGGACGGGACGAGACTGGACGGGACGGGACGAGACTGGACGGGACGGGACGAGACTGGACGGGACGGGACGAGACTGGACGGGACGGGACGAGACTGGACGGGACGGGACGAGACTGGACGGGACGAGACTGGACGGAACGAGACTGGACGGGACGAGACTGGACGGGACGAGACTGGACGGGACGAGACTGGACGGGACGAGACTGGACGGGACGGGACGAGACTGGACGGGACGGGACGAGACTGGACGGGACGGGACGAGACTGGACGGGACGGGACGGGACGGGACGAGACTGGACGGGACGGGACGAGACTGGACGGGACGGGACGAGACTGGACGGGACGAGACTGGACGGGACGAGACTGGACGGGACGAGACTGGACGGGACGAGACTGGACGGGACGAGACTGGACGGGACGAGACTGGACGGGACGAGACTGGACGGGACGAGACCGGACGGGACGAGACCGGACGGGACGAGACCGGACGGGACGAGACCGGACGGGACGAGACCGGACGGGACGAGACCGGACGGGACGAGACCGGACGGAACGAGACCGGACGGAACGAGACCGGACGGGACGAGACCGGACGGGACGAGACCGGACGGGACGAGACCGGACGGGACGAGACCGGACGGGACGAGACCGGACGGGACGAGACCGGACGGGACGAGACCGGGCGGGACGAGACCGGACGGGACGAGACCGGACGGGACGAGATCGGACGGGACGAGACCGGACGGGACGAGACCGGACGGGACGAGACCGGACGGGACGAGACCGGACGGGACGAGACCGGACGGGACGAGACCGGACGGGACGAGACCGGACGGGACGAGACCGGACGGGACGAGACCGGACGGGACGAGACCGGACGGGACGAGACCGGACGGGACGAGACCGGACGGGACGAGACCGGACGGGACGAGACCGGACGGGACGAGACCGGACGGGACGAGACCGGACGGGACGAGACCGGACGGGACGAAACTCGACGGGACGAAACTCGACGGGACGAAACTGGATATTCCCCGGTCGATCTGCTTCTAGTCAAAGCTCTGAGATTTTGAAACATTCTTCAAAATTCGGGGGTACCTTACATGAAGCCCCTCGTTGATTTACAAAATTTTCTCAAAAAACGGCTCCAAATTTTTTCTTTACACTTTTGGTAGGGACAGGGCTAAATGTACCCTGTGAGATGACATAAACGCGATACTGCTGTATTCTTTTGGTTTTTCAATAATTGCAAAAATATAAATTTTGACTTATTAAGTTGGCCATTTGGCACCTTTGCCATGGACGCGGCGTCACCCGGACAGCCAACTTAATATTGACTCCGGCCGCGGAAGCCTACGCTCTCAAATTTTGACTTGTCTCTCACGTCGTTAATATTTACACTAGCGGCGAATTGTTCACATTATTATATTCATGAGTACATGTGCTTTAAATAATGTCAAGTAAAGTTTCTTAAAAACACAACCGTTTTCTGTGAAAACTAGCCCAAATTTCCGCATTTTCAGAAACGCTCAAACGCCATTTTCTTTTAAATGGCTAAAACAATTTCTTCAAACATTTCGATCGGATAGTGCTAATTGCACACTTTAATATGACCTCAAGTTTATTTTGAGAAGTTGTTTTGTTTTTTCAAAAATTACACATATGTAATTTTTTTAAAGGATCTCTCACATCTTTAGTATTTACATTACCAGCCATTTGTAAACATTATTATATTTGTGAGTGTAAGAGCTTCAATAACTTGAAATTAAGTATTTTGAAAACTCAAAGAGTTCTGTGAAAATGAGCTACAAATTTCGCATTTTTAGTAGCGCCAAACCGCAGTTTTCTTTAAAGAAGCACATAGTTCTTAGAAGAAAATTGCCATTTAGGGCTAGAATTTTGTGTTTTTTCATATTCTAAAATTAATATTTCGTTCTACCAATAAGAAACCGAAAAATTAAGAAAATGACAAAAAAATATACTTGTGGCGGTGATAGATGTTAGCTGGCAAGGAAGAGTATGTGGCAATTCCGAATAGCTAGCGAAGACCCCAGGAAATAGAGAAACTAATACAAGAAAGTCTGTGCCATTCTGTAGCACCACTAGTTCGTTTTCACGGCCCGGCAATGAATTTTTTCCGCCGAAAATTGGCCATATTTTCGCTCCAGCATTACATAACTTTCCCTATACTACCTAGATCACTCCATGTATGCGTACGTATACGGGAAAGTAAAAATTGACGCAATCGGAAACGACTTGACATTATTGCTTATCTACGCCACTTACTCTGCCATTATTTTTCAATGAATTGAATGTGTTAAGTTTCTTTCAAAGCTTGAACTCTTCACCTGATGTGTTTTCGTTTTTATGATATCGATATGTCCTCCCATTTTAATGACCTAATTATTTTTTTATTACATTTTTGAACGTCGGTTCGGTCTAATGATCTGAACATCGCCATCTAAAAAACATTTCCTTGAATTTAGTTAGTTGGCCTTTTATGGTGCATACACCTGGGCCTGCTCCAGAGAACACTCCGTCTGCGAAACACTATTTCCCATTTTTCACTTGGAGAGGAAATCCTACCTCCCGATGTTGACCACCCATGGCGTTGCGGTCAGACTGTTCGCCTTCCACAGCTGGCAGCGGTAGAGACAGTAAATTGTTTGTAGAGTGTACGTGTCGTTCAACGTCATTAATTTTTGGAATGTTTATTTTTAACTATAAACCATCTTAAAATTTTAACGCGTCAGGAGTGTAGACTTCTTAGTCCTGTAGTGTCCAGCTGACGTCCTTTACCCCTGTAGTGCCCAAACCGGGGTGGGAAAGATGGACGATGATGGTCGGAAATATGTCTTCCAGATGTTTGTAACAAATATTAGGGAAAAAGCCATGCTCTCTCACTAAATCTCAGGATTTGTGCTAGTTTTTCACATGATCCCCTTTCTGTACTCTAAAATAAAGATATAAATAAATAATTTGTAAACTAACTTTTCGAGGAAGTAGTACGCTTTAGGAATATAAAAGTAAAAACCCATAATAAATTCGACGGAAGTTGCCAGGATATATTAATCAACAATAGATTGCGATTTCCGGGTTGAAAAATCGTTTCCGGTTCTACATGCGCCATTAAAACTATAAAAGCGTTAATAAAATGCGAATCGTCACCGCTGTTGGCGACGTACTAACTGTGAAATCTCCTGTGACTCGTAAAAATGGGTAAGTCAATCTGTGCTCATCAGCTTCTCTCAATTACGGTTGAATCATCTAATTTCCTTGAATTTGCTTAATTACCTCGGTCATATTTTTGTGTCCATTCTGTTCTGTATTCAAGCAATCTATTCAAAACTAAATTGGGGTTTATTGTATCTGCTAGAAGCGATGAGTAATCTAAAAACCGTAGACGTCTTAAAAGTGTAATAAAATTAAAGGATAATTATCTTTTTAAAATGTTATCTACAACCATTTCATTATTCATCCGCTTGGGTAATATATTGGCGGTACTCATAGTTTTGAAATCTAAAATAAGCAATCCTGTGGACCACTGTTCTTCTGAAGATCATATTTTCATTGGCTAAACAATATCAATCACACGACTGGTACTGAATTAATCGATAGAAAATATGAAATGCAATTATTGAAATAAAATATTATATCCGTGCATAAGAAACGACATGTCTCAAAACTTGTCAAATCAAGTGAAGAAATATGTTAATAATATAGTATAGTATGCAGTACAGTATATATATAGAACACTTTTCTTTGGGCTCAGAATGAAAACATTGTGGTTCCAACTGACCGTTTATCAGATGTGAAGCTTATCTAGTGCACTGACGACATATATTAATTATATAAGTATTTATAGAGTGAATGTAAACATACATGAATTATATATCTTTGCAATTGGTATGTAAAAACTGTTCTTTTATAATCTGTGTTATTTTATAATCTGTTATAGAAGTATGTGTGAAGACTGTCAGTTAAAATATTTAATTTACTGCAGTGTTATATGAAAGAAATATTTGTTGTTCTTGAGCAATGTGCATGCTTCTTTTTGGAAAGCTATTTGGGGTGGTTTTGTTCACCAGCATTTGTGCTGATGTAAGTCAAGAGTGTGTCAGTACAGTATGCATTTTAGGATAGGATTAATTAGACTTTTACCAGCTAGTGATGTTCCCAGTCCTGGGTCCTGTTTTATTTATTATCCACGCATGAGATAAGGGAGACATGACGAATTGCCTTCACCGTTTCTAGCATACTTGGCCTGTTTGAGCTTTCTTACGTCACAAAGCTAAGTAACTGTTTGCAATGGAAAGATACAGCTCTATTTTGCCCCGACCGGAAATCGAACCCGAGATCGTATCACGGAAATCTTGCACCATGTCATTGAGCACCACAGAGGCTAGAAATATGTATAGTTTTAGTGGTATGAGCTTTAATTTTCTATCTGTGCCTCAGCTCTTTAGGAAGGAACGCAAAACATCAAATTTGTTTATAATATCATTTTCTGTAGAAAGAGGATCATGAATGTATCCTTTTATACATTTAATTCATTACAATTATTTGAAGTAATGATTACCTGAAATACTTTATTAAGTTGTACATAGGATTCACTTCTTTAATAACTATTCATTCTAAAGTATAATAAATACTTTAACCACAACTTTTCTTCCCAGTCGCAAACAGTGGAGCAGGAAATCTTATTCGTTGTACGTGGACTAATAGTATTTTCTTTCTTGAACAGGCTGGAAGATAATGGTTGTCATCATGGTACTGGTCATAGCTGCAGAAGTCCAAGATTCTCACCAATTTCTTTTCAAAAGTATGTCATGAATTTTGATTTAGTATAGGAAATTTTCTTTGACCATTTTGAATTATTAATCTTACGTTAAATGTTTTAAACTCTACCATGATTAATAGTTTTAATTAAAAAGCATTTTTACAACTTGACTGACTTCCAAATATTTCCAAAAACTAACCGAACTTTAAATTCATTTTTGTGGTAACCTCTCTTATCGATGCTGTTAGAAGTACAAGAGTACGAGGTCTTCAATACTTAGAGAGACAAATCGATGTAACGAAGACATTTATTCAATGCAGCTGCAATATACACCACTATTTAACTTAGTTTCCAGCAACATTCATACATTTGCCCCGTTTTGGCTGCTTTCTTAATCCCTTAGCGTAGAAGTCTTTACTTTGCTGAGAGAACAATTCGAGAACTCCTTTTATTACAGCTTCGTTGTCGTCGAAATTCTTTCCATGTAAAATGCCTTTGGACGGGACGAACAAATGAAAATCGTATGGGCGCGAAGTGTGGGTTGTAAGGAGAATGTGGCAGCATCTCCTAACCCAACTTCTCGATCTTTTCTCTCGATTCCTCAGCGGTGTGAGGTCGCGCGTTGACTTGCAACCTTTTAATAGAGCATAGTGTTTACATTATCGCCAGCTTCACATTGTTGAAGCATGTTAGGATAACACTCACTGTTCAGGGTACGTTGATCTAAATAGTAAAAAACTGGTCCTAGTGAGTTCCCGAATAGCGCCAGCATCACTTTTCCGACTATCTGGTAAGTTTTGAACTTTATTTTTGCGGGTGAATGCTGATGTTTCCACTCCAGCCCTTAACGTTTGAATTCGGGTTGTAAATAGTGAATTCATTGTTTCATTACAAGTTTGAAAAGTTATTACATTCCGCATCAAAACGTTAAGATTAAAACCAATGCAAATCTGCGTGACTTTATGGATTAAAGTAAACTGTCTTCAAACATGGCGAACACGTTTTGTACTTCAGTGCGTCATGAACAATTGAATGTACTGGTTCCGACACAACCAAGCAGTAAGAGATATGTTGAGTCGCATATCTTCATGAATAATTTAGTCTATTTTGCAAAGCAGTAGTCGAAATTTCAACTCGTCTTCCAAAGCGATGAAGATTTGTGACTTGTTCTGCCCAAACAGTACCATACACTAATAGACATTTCTGCGGTTTAAACACGTTTCACCAAACCCCTTGAGTAAATTTTGACATCTTCGGATGGAAAAAATCTTATCACTGGACGTTGCTCTCCAAGCGGAGATGACATTTTGAAATCAACAAAAGAGGTTGTGTGTGCATTGTTATGATCTTAGAGGTAAAGAAATGTTTTCCCCAGGTAGTCTATTTCAACCTTACAGTGTCTCACTGTTATTCAATGAGTTGTTTTCTGTCTACATCAATGTCTCGTTAATTATTGAACGTCCTGCACTGAAGCATGGCTGAGACAACAATGCAAGGGCTTTGTTTTTGATTAATGAAAAATTCTGTTTCTTGATGTATAAGGTTCTAAATGCTAAATTGTGTCTTTAGCATTCTAGAACAAACTAGGCAATAGTTTTAGGCCAATAATTTTTTAACTTTAGTTGTTAAATAACTCGTGTATAATAAATATATAATTAATATAGTAATAAGAATTTATTTAATTCACGACTAAAATATTATGTGTCGGTTGAATATAAAATCTACTCCGGTTGCAACCATCTTCCTAAGGAGCAGAACTAGGAACTATCAGTGCCTCTACAATACTTCGCGCAAACTGTGAGCTGTTCCAAAGACGGAATATCTTGCACACCCCAGTATTTTGAATGACCTGGCTGTTTTGCCAAGTACTCACACAGATTTGGCGAAACAAGTCTCAGAACTCCTGATCGGGACGACCTTTGCTTTTACGCCCCACAATCGGCTGATCTCGATTTCCAAAACTCTTGTATTTAAGATGTTTCTCCGCCTTCTTGACTACCACCTTTTGAAAGCACAACTCAGAAATATCTACAAGATGACATTTGCTTCTCCAAATCCGGGATAACAATATACTGTTTGTTTGCTGCTATCCTGCGATCAGTTTCATTTTGTTGGTCGTACAATTTTATATACAGTCCAACAGACGTGACCGGTTTTGGTGAGTGTTCGTACCACTTGGATCATGTGTTCGGAACTTCGAGTGCGGTACAGATCTGCCAGTGGAGGTAACTACATACTCGGTTGTGTCTTTTACGTATTCGTTCTTTGCTAGAATTGGACAAGCTGAGACGATGTGATCGATTGTTTCCACTTGCTCCTAGGAAATGCGGCATCATCTTGTGAATTTTTGAGAAATTCTTATCATAATGTCATGTTCTCAACAACGCCTGATCTTAGGCAGCTCTTACAACTGCTTACTATTCTGGCTTAATTTTTCACCCTTTTAAGCCACAAATGATTGATATTAATCGATCTGCATCATGACCATTCTTTTTAGGTATTACCCATGGAGTGATTTGTCTCTACACGGATTTCTGGTCCAGGAAATAATTATTGCGCTGATGCTTTTTTCCCTCGAATGTTCTGTGACTAACTAGAGGATCAACAATCAGTTCAGTTGCTCGTTATATAATTTACAATCACTTGTTATCACAGGGAGATCAGTGGTTCATTAATTGCTCCTCATGCGCTCAAAATAAGGTTAGTTTTATTTTCATTGCTAGTCCAAGTCCTAACATGTGGTCGTCGAACTGCGGGAAGTTTCTAACCATTTAATAAAAACCTGCTTAAAATAAGCTAATAAAAACGAGTAAATTAATTGTGAAGAAAAATATTTAAAAACATAGTCATTGAAACATTTTTGGAATATACTATTCGAAATAGAATGAAGCAAAAAAATTGTACAATATGAGGTACCTTAAAAGATATTTAGTAAGTAAATTACACATAAAGTACCTTAGTCAACAAGTAATTATTCGTTTGCTAACAAAGTCACCAAGTGTTGCAATTTTGTTGTCATTTGTTTCAGAGCGCGGGTGCCCTAAAAAGAAAGGCCTCATCTGCAATAACCTCTGCATCACCGCTTCCCACTGCCTGGACGGCGGCTCCTGCTGCAAGAACGCCTGCGGCACCAAGTCCTGCGTCACCTCCAGAGGGCGACCGAAGGGCTCTATCTACAACCCCAGGCCGACCACGCTGCCCTAGAAGAAAGTAACCAAAACCACCACCACTACCAAACAGAAGCTGATTTAGGACTATCATTATAAGACCAGCAAGATAATTGTAATTTTCGAGGTAAAAAAATTGTTTCCAGTAGAAATTGATTCGCTCTATACTTTTATTGCTGCGGTCTTATAAGTAAACAAGAGACAATCAATAAATTATATTTGTCACATTTAAATCATAATGATGATATGTCATTTGGACGTTATTCATTTCATCTTCCAAATCTCTTCGTTTATTGTTTTATTATCCTAACTCATCTAAAGAATCTTATATCAGTGAACTACATTTTGTACTCCTTTCGAGAAAACTTGTAGGTAGAAACGATGTGTGAAACTATTTGTATTGATGTTTCTGAAGAACAGCCATCTTCTGTCTTTGAATGTCTCCTACAGAAAACTATCATTTTATCTCAAACAAGTCATGATGAAACGACACCAGAAGACGAATCTCTCAAATTATGCTAAAAAAAACTTTTATTTCAAGAAGACAAGTTGAGTCATGCTACCATGCCTTTCCAAAGCCTGTCGACGGCTTTAACATCGATTTTACTCTCCAAGCTATAAGAATAGTAAAATACATTTTTGTAAAGGTTACACCATTAATTTATTAACTTTTTTATCAATAATTTATTTGAATTACTCATTATGTTTTGATTAATTTATAGCATAGAAAATTTCAATACTTTTTATTCCTGTAATTCCATTTTATCTTGACTTTGGACTGAATATGACCATACCTCCGAAAAAGCTATAAAACGACAATAAATCATTTTATTTATGATATTTATTATTATTCTAACTTATCGCCAGCCCACACCTGATACGCTCTAAAGAAAATAAGTTTAGTTCGTACCATAAGACGAACAAGCAACTGAAATGGCGCATTTGCACCCATTTCGACACAATGTCTAATGGTTTCCATGCATATTGCAAAACAATCGCATTGCTCCTTGAACGTGACACTGACCGAGCGGTATCTCGGACGCCACTGACCACTCTGTCCGCAGCTGCCCTGACCGTCCTGCCCTCTCACCCCCACCCTTTCGGCTCAGTCCGCCCCACCCCGCCCCTCCCAGGCCCTCTCAGGTCCTCCCCGCCCCTCCCAGCAGCAGCCCCGCCAAGCCATCGCCCTTTGCCACACATGCGCCCGGATCTAGCATTTTGACCGCTGGGAAAACGTCGAAAATCACCGTCAGTGTCATGGGTTAGGTTAGGTTAGAAGGCATCCGCACCTTCGGTTGATTTCATCGATTAGTGATTCCGGACGCGTCAACTGCTAAGGTCATTAGTCCAGTAAATAGTGCATGTTTTCCTAGGGAGGGGGCGGTGATCTTCCCCCGCTGGATCGCGAGATCCGCTTACTTGCCGGCTAGTGGGGTTTTCACCAACCGAGTATCTCCCACAAGCGGAGCACCGCCCCAGCAAGGACAAGATCTAAACTCCTGATCGGTCTCCCGGCATGTGTGGTAGTGTAGCGCATGTAAGTGAGTGAAAGTAAGGAGGAAAGAACAATGAAGGGGAAGGAAAGATCGCGTGCGGTCCGTGGCCCGTTTTTTAGAGTACTGCTCCAGCATTAACCTGGTATTTATCTGAGAAACTACAGAAAACTACCACTAGAATTCTCCTCCAGACAGCAGCGACTGAACTCGACCTAGCTAGTATGTAGGTAGTATCGAAAATCCTGCCACCTTCGAGAGTAGAACCCTAGGACCTCCCGGTCAGAGGCCCGTAACAGCAGAGTTTTCAAAAAATATTGAAATTAAACTCAAAATTGATCACTTTTTTTTACTAATTTGTTAGCGCCGCAATCATGCGGAAACCAAGAAATTACGGAGATAAATAAAAACTAATTATATGGGAATTTGTACGGTTCTTTTTTGTTGTTCAATAGTTCCCAAAAAATAATTTTTTTTGTTCTTTACGTTTTGTTCTTGACGCCGACTGCAGCAGCGTCTCTCTGCCCGTCCTCGCCCCTTGGCGGAGATGCGCTGGGGCGCCCCCTCTGCTTCTGGGAACGCGCTGCAGGTCCACGCATGTTCTCCCCCGAGAGCTGCCCCTCGCCTGCACCCTTCTCCCCCTCCACCCTGCTAATGCCGTGAACCGCAGGAGGCCTCTAATGAGAGGGGTGTCCACAACAGAGTTCTTCCGCCACACTAATCGTGCCGAAATCTTTTCCGAATCTACGCAAAGTGTCATGTCGCCAAATCTACAAAATCTATGAGTAGTAGTACTTTAAATAGCATATTAAAATATCCAATAGAATAACATATTAATGAAATTAATTTATTAATAGCATATACTTCTAAAATTCTACGGATATTTTGCTTTAAGATGCATTCTAATTTTCCATTTGTTAGCGACTAGAGCTCTATCCATAATCCATTAGTATCCATAAGAATAAGCGTATTATGACTAATAAACTTTTATGAATGCAATTATTCCCGCTAACTAATGAATTCTAATTTTTTTAGAACCTAACAGCCCATTCTTTTCGAAAAGATCTACGACTCCACTTAGCTAAAAGTAGGATGACCATATTTTGTATCCGAAAGAGTGTTTGAAGGGAGGGCGAGTATGAAATAACAAGATACGAAAAATCAAGTCTTTAGTATTAAAATGGCAATTTTGTTGATACAATTAAATAGGGACTTATGAAAAAGTATCGTTATGGATTGAAACATGTTCATGAAAAGAAGAAAGAAATCATTCATATTCATATTTCTAGGATGGTTTTCTTTTGTCAAAATATTAATATTATTAACAACGCCATCACTACTAACTAATGGTGATTGATGTGAATTAGAAATACATTTTTGTTTTGTTTGAAAACATGTCGGACCCTAATGATGTCGGGAGACTGGTGCAAATTGCCCCAGCTGCCCGCTTGTGGGCGCCTCTGTGTAACGTTCACCTTTCCTGTTTGTAAGTTTCAAACTTTCCTGTTTCAAACTCTTGAGCGGATAGTACTAACTGCACTCTTTAATATGACGTAAAGTTCAATTTGAGTTTTTTGTTTGTTTTTTTTCAAAAATTACACTAATGTAATTTTTTGAAAGGTCTCTCACAAGTTAATATGCATATTACCAGCAATTTGCAAAAACTATTGTATTTGTGAGTCATAAAGTGCTTCAAATGACTTCTAATGACGTTTTTTCGAAATCACAAAGATTCCTGTGAAACAGTGCTTCAGTTTTTGCACTTACAGTAGTGCTTAAACGCAATTTTCTTAAAAACAGCTCCAAAGTTTTCGAAGAAAATTGCAATTTAGAAGTTTTTACTGTTCTTTAGTCTTCTTAAAATAATATTTCCATTCTACCATTAGGAAACCGAAAAATTAAGAAATTTTTTTTAAAAAAAAATGTACTTTGGGCGGCGATAGATGGCAGCTGGCAAGAGTATGTGTCAAGTCCGAATAGCTAGCCGAGACCAAAGGAAATAGAAAACTAATAGGGGAAAGTCTGTGCCATTATATAGCACAATTAGTTCGTTATCACGGCCCGGCAACGACTTTTTTTTCGACCGAATTGTTTTCGTGCAGCATTACATAACTTTCCCTATACTCCGTGTATTACTCCGTTACATACGTATACAGGAAAGTAAAAATCCTGACGTATGTTGCAGGTTGCATTTAATATGAACATTGAGATGCATTTTTTAAATAAATCCTTCATATTTCCTTCATAATCCTTCAAAGTGCAATTTGTTACGTCTCCGTGAAATTCCCTTTCTTTAGAAACTATATTTATAAAGATTGGTTGCGTGCGAGTGCCACAAATGAAAGATTTATTACTGAAATATTATAGAAACGATAGGAACAAGATTTATCCGCTTTTTCGATATCACGTCCCCACAATACGCGTTTTTCTGACCAATTTTCGCCACTTTCCGCTACAGCAACTCTCTCTTTACTACGTGCGTGCGTAGAATGTCGAGAAGGAAAGTCTGAGAAAAAGTCCTAAAACAAGTTTCTATTTTTTAACGTTTATAAACGAAAAAAAATTATCGACCTCTATATGAATTTGTTACCTCGTGGGTGGCTCATATTTTTCTAAACTTTAAATTTTGTTTTACCTGTTGACAAGTAACATTTTTAGTGCTTCGTTTGATATAAAAACGTACAACCAAATTTCTGTAAAACAAAATACTTAAAATTCAAGGATCTACATACTTTCTCTTACATGTTTTCTTTATGGAATCTTATTAACCCTACGGTATAGTTGAAATAGAATCAGAATAGTTGTTCTACACATTATTTACATTGTTGAAAGCAACAAAGTATGTTCATTCAATTAAGAATTAATGTAAGTGTTCAGTCAACATCAACTCTTTTTAATATTACTTCCTATTAGCAATGTGAAGCGAAATGATACAGTTGTTTTTACAAATTCAAATTCCCTCATAACATCAATACCTACCACTTATCTTCATCTTTCAAGACATGCGGTGCAATTACATACATTTCACCGTTTTAGTAATGAAATGTTACAATGTAAAAATGTTTTAAAAATACGAATTTTATACTATAACGAATGGGTGGTTATTTATTAATTGTCTTTACCACAATTGCGAAGAATACGCAACCATAGATGACCAACGTTATCATCATTCACTGTCTGGAGGAAAAGGCGAGCGCACGAGCTACCATGACCGTTTTGTTGTTGCCCCTGACCTACAGAATAAAGCGAGAGCTTGGACGGCAAATGACCTAGGAGGCGATAGCCAGGCATTGCAGCTCCTGCACCGAGGCGGCTCCTGCACCGTAGGCATTTGAAACTCCAACGTGGTCACTAGCAACAATAATTCCTAAATACAGGATATTAGAAAAGCGCAGTGGTGTTATGTGGCGAAATGTGTGGGTCATGTCTTATAAAATTGATGCAGGTAGTCGCTCAAAATCGGGGATTAAGAACCATTCCGCATTTATCATTTGCTTAGTGCAGTTTCATATTTAACCAGATACTGCTATTGCTACTTCTACTTGTAATGATGATTTCAACAACAACAACAATAATAATAATAATAATAATAATAATAATAATAATAATAATAATAATAATAATAATAATAATAATAATAATAATAATAATAATCATATAATTTTTCGTCAAAAAATCGGCATATAGACGCCACGGAACAACGTGTGGAAGATCAAAGAATAACTGTAATAAAACGAAACCTTCTTCCTACATCCGTTATTCAAGAAATAGGAAGGCAAGTAGAAGAGGAAATAAAAGGCTGGCAACCATCTTTCTCTAAATTCAACTGTTGACAACTCCACAATCGTTACACAAACTCTGATAGTACTCTGGATACTGAAATGACGTTCACAGAAGACAAGATGCGTAATACACTGACAGAGAAATTGAAGTCTGTTTAGTCTAATTGTTAACTATTGTATTAGAAATTGTATTTGAAAAAGTCTGAATAAAAATTTTTATGAAAGAACAGATCCAACTCAGAGACCGCGTATACCTAAGCAAAGTACATTAGTCAGACTAGCAGTACTAGTAAAACCAATGCCATCTTGCCCACTCTCGTGGAAGACATTTTGCTGAAAATATTGAAGAAATGCAACATGCACATTTCTACTGAGAATGTATCTGCGGTGATTAGAAACACACTCAACTGGAAAGGAGCCAGAAATGATTCCATCTATGACTATTGGCTAAAGAAGTTCAGCAATGTTCATGAGCAGCTTGCTCATTACTTCAATGCATTTATTGAACTGGCTCACATAGTCCCTAAGTTCATGTGCCAGGGGATCACACTTTTTATTCCTAAAGGAATCGACAAAAATGACCCTTTTAATTATAGGCCAATTACGTACCTTCCAACTAAATATAAGATATTTACAGCTGTCCTAACTAAAGCAATCTGCGACCATTGTGATGCAAATAAGATGACAGAACTCGGAACAGTCCTCATAACAGAATCGGAAAAGAAGGTAGTGGAGGACGTGGTGCAGAAGATTTCAGAATGATCGCAATCTTAAAGAAGAGAAGTCTTCATAGATCCAAACTTTAGCCACATCAACAAGATATCCAAACGAACTATTATTATTAATCAAAGTACGCTCACTCTAGGCCTACAAACACAAAAACAATTATTTGAAAAATTTTTGTTATAACTTACAATCTGATACATTGTCTTCAAGTATCATAAACGAAACATTGCAGACATAAAATATTCAAAATCAGAACAAATTCTAAATCCTAAATCAAGTGCACATTAGTTTTGATTTAATTCACTTACTCATACATTCCCTTACTTACGACCCTGTGGTAAATGTTTTCATCTAAAATTCGTGTGTGACATGAATGAACTGTGTGTGGTTCTAAATTCTGAAACATGCAAAACCTTCCAAAGAACGATGACTAAGAAGTTTATTCTATTGTGCAAGTAGCTAAGTGTTACTTTCACACGTAGTGAATTACTGAATAACACAGATGAATGTCGATGCTACCAGTGTGAAAACTATATGAATGATAAAGTGACGAATACGAGAAATACAAATGTGAAAGTAGGTCAATGTTACCAAATTATCCACTTTGGGGCAAATTATAGCTTTAGTCACTCACTGATTTACATAATATTTGTTCGAGCGTAGAATCTTAAGATTCCAAAAACAGTTTTGTTTCTTTTGGTGAAATATTGTTCAATATTAAATTATACATTGATACAAAATACACATTCAAATTCGGTAATACCTGTTTAAAGTTAAATATTAGGTTTTCTTGAGATTAGGTAGTTGTAGAGAAGGACATTATACATACTCTTTTGGTTAGATGCCAAAGTTTCGGCCCTTACTGGACCTTCATCAGGGTTGGAAATGGATTACATGTAAGTTACTCAGGTCTGTTATATATAAGTTTAAGTTATCGCGTATAAGTTACACAACAAACCTGTGTAACTTACATGTAATAAATTTCCAGTCCTGGTGAAGGCCCAATAAAGGACCGAAACGTCTACAAATAACCAAAAAAGTATGTACAATTTCCTTCTCTACAACTGATCTAAGCTCAAGAAAAATCTAATATCCTTGAGAGGTCAAGAAATACTGTAAAATAAAATAATGTTTAAATTTCTTTATAAATAATTTTTATCTACTTACTGCCTTAAGTAACCTGATGCTCAGGTATTTATTTATGTTTCCCCCTCTCTGGCCTATCCGGTTCCGAACAGCCCCAACTCGCTCTGCTAGGCAACGCCTGATAAAAATGTCGCCGCTCCACAACAATGCCTCGCCTTGCGTATTTCCAGTACCACAAAATTTAGAGTGTTACCAATTTTGGGAATACATTTTGAAGTGAAACCTTTTTTCTCAAAAGTGGCAGAGTAAACTGTAGAGCAATCGCTCTAAAGCAGTTTAAAAGTTATTGTGTGAATGTGTATGATGTATACATACTGTGATATACCAGAATATTATAGATTTTATTTAATGATATTAGCTGTACATGGGGTGGATAAATGGGTATACAATATGGCGGTATACGGCCTTAGCAACGACAGCGCAGAGGTTGGCAAGGTCAACAAACTGTACACAGGCCTTGAAGATGTCAGGACGCTGGCTAGATAGCTAAAGAAAATAAGATGTGGTTGGTTCAAAAACGAATGACTGACGGGGTCATGGCTACTTGGGTTCGTAAGAGACGCACGGGTTGGCTAGTGAAGATTAGACAGTCTAATTTTGCCGCTGTGTTTTGAAAAAATAGAATGAGGGACGCTTACCGAACCATAAAGGGTTAAAGAACGCATTGAACAGAACATTCTGATTCTGGGTGTCGTGGAGTGAAGATCGCGGATTTTGATAGTAGAAGACGTGATGTAAAGATCGTTTGCGGACATTATATTAGGAAAGTGGGACTTGTATATTTTTGTGAGAAAAGTAATAGTTTTTTAATGGACTCTGAGAATTATTTGCCAGAAGTGAATTCGCGGAGGACTTGCACAGTTTTTCGGATATTGCAGTTGAACTTTAATGTTTTACATAACCAGTGGGAAAGATTAGGAACCGGGAGCATCGGATAAGAACCGACAAATAGTTTATGCAGTGTGGACTGGACGTGTCAGCAGCAGCGCAAGACCGGAAGAAAGAAGCAAAACTTGGAACCAACAACGGTCAAGTGAGAAGCGACTACGGAGCGTCGGCAAGCAAAACGGTAAAGAACTACTGCAGTACAAAAGAGATAACGTATTTAAAAGGTCATGACCATAAAATTAATTGTTAAAACTTAACGTTAAATAAATTATTGAATTTTGTTCTTTGGAAATGAAAGGAGTTTTCATTTGTCAATCATAATCTTTAATTAGTTGGAAGCATATAATTATTACATTTCAGATTCCACGCCATACTGTATAGTTGGCAGATCAGGTAATCGGCTATCGAGGCGATAGCGAGTCTTTGTATCCGGACCCATCGACCCAAGCTAGCTGAATGTTTATACAATTTTGTTTAAATTAGATGGGAAAACTTTGGTAGTAATTAATGTAACCTGTTTCTGGCGCCCAAATCTTAATATAAATTTGGAACAGGCCATTATTACAACCACACTCTTGATGAGACGATGATAAAGGTATATTTCAATACATTCATTTTATATATTAAAAGTATATTTTGGGGGTTAAAAAAGTTTGTTTGACGTACTGATACGTAAATATACGAAGTAATAATTTACGGGTAAAAACGTTCTATATGATGCATTTGACAACTACGTGACTAATCGCAGTCACCATAAAATGTGAGATTCCACTGGAATCTTGACACTTTATTTGTGATATTTCCAGACTGGATTTCATGGCATTTGAATATTTTTAGTTGATAGTTTGCACCGTAAAGTCCTATAATTAAGGATTGATAGATGCACTCTGCGCAAATGATGTTAAGCATGACACTTTTGTGACGTTCGTTAACTGATACGAAATACTTCATTTAACGAAGTGATCTCTTTTCTCATAGTTGTTTCCGTGTTTTGATCGAGATACTTGACGGGTGTTCCAATATACTACGTTTGTATTTTGATTCAGTTGAAATAGGTTCAAATTCTGTGGAATTAGTTGATTTTCGCTTTTCTTGTTAAGTTTTACATATTAACTTTCCGGTAGCACTTAACTTGTAGACAAATTATCATGTGAAATAGTTTCTATAATCTTCCTAAAAGCGATTAATGTAAAAAAATGTTAATATTTGGTGTTAATGTTGATTCCAACAATGATTTATATTAATGATGATTTATCTCAATGGAGATTGACGCATTCGATGATTTACAACAACAACAGTGGATGTTCTTCATGACTCGCAATGTTAAAAATGCAAGATGTTAATGATACCTGATTCATGATGTTGTTGACGGTCGAATTCGAATGAGAATTCAGGTTGCCCGCAGTTGTGCAATCCTCGCTGCATCGCCAGGGGCCAACGCCTTCTGCGAAGAGCTCCCTTGCGCCCCCACTTCTGCCCCTGCCCCTGCGCCGTCGGGGCCGCGGGCTCTGCCTCCCACTGCTCGGCGTAAGCCCTGGCACCGCATAAGAGCGGCGGATCGGCGCGCAGCCAGTCGCTGTCCTGTCACAGCGCCGACCGCGACCCGCTTCTCCGCACACGCTCCTCCGCGCGCTCTGTCGCCATGGGTGAGTACCACTCTCCGGCGCCCTCGCTCTCGTTCGCGCAGCGCCACGCAACCGGCGCGGCGGGCCCCACCTCCACCTCGCGCGTGACAGACATGCTTCACTGTTTTGACCTCAAAATTAGGAAAATAACATATCGTCGTTGATGGTAGACAACCTACTATGTGGAAAAACCAAAATTTTACAGGAGGAAGGAAAACACTGTTTGATATTAATGTACAGTTGGCTAGGTTTAGGCATTCTACACTTTCTATATAATAGTACGTATTAAATATTTATCTATTATAATATTTTTCTGAAAGCGTATTACGAAAACCTCCCATGTGGCTCTTACCACATACGAGATATTCTATTATCAATAAATTGTAATGGTCACATAGGAGGTTTTTTATTTTCTGTTTTAAGACCACAATTTCTAGTTTTCTTTAGAATTTTTCTTATCGAACTAAAGAACAATCAAATTCTGAATCATTGATACCAAAATGTAAAATTCGTCAATTCCGTCACGTAGGTTGTCCGTCATCAACGACGGTATATAGAACTGACCAAGTGGAGCCTAGGTAAACAGGTGCTGGTTCACAACATTACTTGGTGTTTTCATCAGATACTACATAAAAAGAGGATCCTAGTGAGGACTTGAATGATTTTGATTTAGGGAATGATTAAAATGTCTTACATCACCATTTTAATATTTTCTTCTATGAAGATTATGTTTCTAAGTAATAATTACCTCATAGAATCTCCAATAAAAGTTGAAACGTTGTAAACCAACAACTGTTTATCTCATTGAGTTTGCTTTATTTGATCAGTCTTATAATGTTATAACACTTATAACATACCTTAATCACCGCTCAGAAAACCAAAAGCCAAGAAGCTTTGAAGCAACACAATAAACATTTCACTAAAATTTTAATGAAAGGATCGAACTGTAGCTTCGTAGATTGTATATTCTATTGTGGGTGCTTTGGAGTGGTAGGCAAGACACTAGTAGACATACCTTCAGTTTGACATAATATTGTTCGTAAATACAATAAGCAAATTATATACATTATTATTTTTTGCATTGTTATGATACATAAATCATTTAAATTTAAATAAACATCTCGGTTTTTACAAATTCTGACGTGTTTAGTTTATCAAGTGCAATGAAAATAAAATAAATTAACGGGAAAAAATAATATTTTGTGTATTTATAAGAAACAAAGAAATGATGACAAACAGCCTGATTCTCAAGGAATTAGACATAAGAAGACTTCATTAAAAACCATGTTTATTCAGCATTAGAGAAGCATCATGTCGGTAACTCATATATAGAAGCAAATTAATTTTATATTTATACTTTATATTTTCTGAGCACTTTACACTATCCCCTGCATTGGGAATTGAAATTATATCAGCTTCTTGTTGATTTCTTTTATCCCCATGTCACTTTGACGACGAAGAATGATACTCTACAATTATTTCTTCTTTCCTCATTCGATTCGAATGAATGAATTCTAATTTTAGTGAACAAGCTACAGTGCTCGAATCTTAAAACCGAAAGTACTATCTTCAGAAGAGGAGAATCATTAGCAGGTTGAGAGAGCTAACTAAAAACAACGGGAAAAAAGTGAGAAGCGTAACTTAAATAGGAACAGGGAAAACTTGGGCGTAAATGAAATGCATGCAACTCAGTGGTTAATTTCCATGACTGAAAGTAAGGAAACCACGACGTCGAGGTGCAGCATGACGAGTAAGCGCAGGGTCCTCAGGTGACCTTCACGTGCACCTGCTCCGGGCTGTAAAAGCGACACGAAGCACCAGACAGGCGCGCCAAGCGCATACGCTCTGACTGCGTGCTTGTTTACTCTCGCTGGCGGGACCACCTGCCTATGGCGCAGAAAAGCACATAATACATCGCAATGGAATGGCGAATCCAGGGGGGGAGCATGGGGGCGATGCCCCTCCCCAAAAGGCCTAGATTTTTCGATTGTTACCTTCTTTTACTGGGCAAAATTGATTTAAATATTTATTTCTGTTAGAATTGTGTAATTATTTTAAAAATACTATTCTATAGTATCATATAAACACACTACAAAAATAATACACAATATTATAACAAATCTGTATTATTTAACAAAAATCTATGATGGCACCCTCCAGAAGATTGGCTGGATCCGTCCCTGTTACTGCGATAGGGGTGTATAAGCATGTGTCGTTTTTGATACAGGTGTATAAAAGCATTTAATTTTACCTTGTGAAAAAAAAGAAACACTTTAGTCAAATTGTATGACCTTTGTAGTGACCTTTTATCACTTAGTGGAGATTCACGTATGCTAAAAACTGATGTTAGCCATCCTGGTTTCTTTCGCTTCACCTGAAAAGTAATACAATCTAATTTGGAATGGTTTATTCATGTCGGCCATTGAAACACAGAAGTGCAGTGCTAAGAGAAGTACTTCCCACAGCGCAATTTAAATCTACTATTGAGTTCCTAATAAGCTTTATTCAGTCATTTCTGTAATAGGAATTAATATTTGGAAAAATTCTGTTTCAAATCCGTATGATTGTAATGAAAATAAATGTAGCGGGCATTTTTACTTTGTCTCAGTGATTTTGAGTGCAATGTTCAGAACTTTGAAACAAATAATTGTAAAGCGCATTTTGTATGTATTCTGGAGCTTTGATACCTTTAAAATATGCAGTCTACTCGATATTCTTCGGGAGTTGCCCATGGACAATTCGCCTTCCTTTTGTTCCACAGAAAGCCCGTTTTGGAAGAAAAAAATAATGTTTTCTGATCCCATCCACGATGTATTCGCACTGAAGAATAAATAATTCCTTTCCAAAGAACTGCAAACTTTGAAATCAAAATAATGGTTTTCATTGGCCTGAGAAACATTTAATTTTCAATGAAAAGTGAATATAATGTACGAGTATTAACAATATTATGATAATCACTCAACATTTTATTTTAAAAGTACTTAATTCATTTAGAATATTCTACGTAGTTCACGACTCACATTCAATTGACGATATGTTTAGCGGGGGTTCAAAGTACAAATGCAGGTCGATCCCATCAAACTGAAATGCCACTGAATGGAGTAGCCAACAAGACAAAGCTAAAACAAGAAACAGTCAATATCTTGCTAACTGAAGGAAGAACCGCAAAAGTGTTCGTGAACGAGTAATTTTTGTTTTGTTGGCACTTCTCTTTGACCTCCAGCGCTAACTTTGAGTGTAAACCTGTGGAGTCAAGGTCTGCCACTGGCGGCAGTGGCACGCCTCGCGGCACCGTGCCATGCCACGAGCTTCTCTGCGCAACTAGCGTCAGAAAAGGGAACTATTAGTAACACCGCCGTTGTACAATAGTGATGGCGTTGTCTCTTGCGGCGGGGTTATGAATTGCGTGGAGAGGCGATTTCGCCGTTGCACTCGTGCCACGGACTCCCGCTCGTGGCAATCGACCTTGACAACACTGGTGTAAACAAACAACTTGTAACTGTGGATCCTTTGCAGTTCCTCACCAGTGCTTGATTGTAATCGTTAAGTTGATTTTTATCTAGTAGTTCACAAGAAGGAATACTGTGATATCAATTTCTCTTTCTTGAAAACTATAACAAATCTTTCCTCCTTTCCCTTCCTCCCTCGCTCCTATGACCACACTCACCTCTCCTCTTCCTACCTTTTTCCTAGAATAAATAATTTATGAATGAACATGTCTCTTACCTGACACATTGATCATTGGTATCTGGAATAAGTTTTAATATTTATAATTGAAAATTGTCAAACTCTATATATTGTATACTGAGCGAAGTGGCTCAGGGCGTAACGCGCTGACTTCGCATTCGGGAGGGCCCGGGTTCAATCCCCATACCGGCCATCCTGATCGGCCTCCCTCGGTCATACAAGCGAATGGCTGGGATGGTTCTATTGAAAGGCCACGACCGCGAAACTGGCGTCGCTAGCCGAATTCGTTAACTTCGTGAAGTCGCGAAGGTTAAGAGAATTCGAGATGTCGCGGATTCCTGATTTGTTGACCGACTAGGAACCCCGGGATCTAACGACGCCGAGGCCAATTGTCCTTTACGGGACATATAGTGGCTAAATACAAAAATGTATTATATGGCTCCTGTTGATCCCGAACAAATACTGGTGTTTGTTTACTCAAACCTTCCTTAGGCGAGAAAAAATATGTTAACTTAAAATAACGTGGTACATTGTAGATCAAGGGATGACCAAAATTCCAAAGTCTTCAAAAGATCGATTCTTCCCGTCAGTGACATCCTACTTCCTAGAACCCCAGAAGAGATTTTTCTGACCATTGGATTTCCCTCACATTGCAAATGCGGACAGGAATTTTTCCCAGAGCTGCATTGGAAATTTCCTAATTGAATGACTTTCATATTCAATGAATGGCTTTAATCAAAATTGATAATCTGAATCGCAGAAAGATTTCATTAGCTTCCATATTATTAGCAGAAAATTTTCAAACTAAGAATAATAGTGTAAAGTTATTTTTCTACTCTCGTTGTATAATGTGCATTGCATGGCTGTAACCAGTTGCATAATGATAGTCATTTCGATACAGTTTTCATTATGATACAGGTTCTTGGCCAGTCACAGAGACGCTTACAAACCAAGTATTGGCACTTCATTAATCATTGAGAATCGTTGCAGTAAATGTTTCGTTCGAGTGTGTATATTAAAATTACTTTTAATATTATATTATGCTTCTGAGTTTTAATTTCTTTTATTAGTAATTTTTAACGTGAAATATTATTTAAAATAAATTGGATCGTAATTTCATTTTGATCGTATTTGACAAGCGCAGTGGTAGATATTGAAGATAACATTTGATTAGGTTAAGATCTGAATGCAAGTCATTTTGGCTTAAATGTTGCAGCCGTGTGGTTGTTCTTAAAAAACGGCCAATTCTTTAGTTTAAATGTCTAGTGAATCAAAGGTAGATTTGACTCCTCCAGATATAACAGTAAAATCAAAAATGGTGACATCGGAATTATTGCCGCAACTTCTGTAGGAAGCTTCTGTTCGCAGGCGGACTGGTAAAACAAAGTCCCCTTCGGTGGGTTGAGACCTGTCCGCTAGGTGGCCTTGGCTGAACCCTGCATGCTGCCACGAAACGATTCAATGTAAACCAATGATCTGTATATATACTCCTAGATAGATGACTCTCGCCTTGGCAGTGAGGCCACCCAAGGCGCCATTTTGCACGGCAAAAACCTTTTCCGTATTGCCGAAAGCGGTGGGTGGTAGTGAGTTTTCTCTTGAGTGATTAGTGAAACGTTTTTTTCTTTTGATTTTTTAATGTTTTCATTTTTATCTTTACTTAATGTAATTGTTATTTTCAAAATTGGCCCAGGAAATCAATTATTTTTTGCCTTTGTTTTATCCATGTTTTACCATTATAAGGTGGGTTTTACAATTTCGTGTAGTGGAATCTAAGTCTTCAGTGTTCATGTTTTGAAAATATATTTTAATCTATTCATTTATTCTGTAAATATATGTATTGTTCTATTTCCTGTTATGTAAAATTAAAAGAAACATTATTTATTATTTGAATATTTTCTTGCAATGGTGAAAGGGATCATTTGAATGTTTGTTCCTGCCAAACGTTTTGTATTCATATGCAAATAAAAATGTCTGTCCATAAAAAGTACATATGTGCTATATTTCTCTACGTGTTTTCATTTTAAATCTCTCTGCCACCTCTCAAATCCAGCAGTTATTTCCAACTATCCATTAAGAGAGAAAAAAGGGATATTTGGAGTGAAACGCAGTTTTTTCTAATCACATGAACAATAAGTACGTCTTATTCTTATATTTGAAAACGGAATATTGAAACAGAGAAAGAATCCTTAATAATAAAGCTGCCGTAGTAATAATAATTTACTGTCACGTGCAGTATTAACATATAAATTGATCTCTTCTGAAGTAGTATAAGACGTTTGTACCTGTAAGTCATCATAAAAAACAAGTCCTTATTTTTGCAAGTCTCCGGTAACACAATGTCAATACTGTTCGTACTTTGAAGTAAATTATAAAATATATTTCAATAATTTATTGTTGCATACAGCTTTACTTTCTTATGATGGAACAGAACCATGTTAATAAATACAATGTATACGTGTTACACTCGTAAAAATCTACAGAACTGTCATGGGCTGCATTTGACATTCGAAGCTTTTGCCGTGCAACATGGCTCCCTGTGCGGCCTCACCTCCGCCTATTGGGAAAGCGCGGAGTCAGCCATCTAGTGGTATATGTATACATCATTGATGTAAACGTTTAACTTAAAAAAGTTACCATCAGTCGTATAAAAAGTACCGTATGAAACTCGATGTAATGGGTATTAATACACTCGTGTAAAGTTTACGATACTCGCTCTCTTCTCGCTCGTATCGTAATATCACACTCGTGTATTAATACCCATCATTACATCATCGTTTCATAATGTACTATTGCATATTTCAAATAATATTTCAATTTTCTGTTTATTTAAAGCAAATATTTTTCCTTCAATTCGTAATGATTCCATGTACGTACGTTTATTAATAAGGTGCATTTTGTTTTACTGGAAAAATTCCCCTTAAAAAACGCATTTTCCAAAATGCATTTTATAAGGAATTCTAGTCCTTGAAGCTTGATTGTCCTCATAATTAATTATTTGTATGCTATTTATTCATAAGGATTAAAATATAAGTTTCAATGTACTTCTGAGTCAAGATAATTCTGAACTCATCAAATTTTTACTTCCACAGGTTTGAAAGGAATAATCGTCATCGCCACTGTGTTACTTCTCCTCAGCACAGATGTGCCATCTGTGGCCGGAGGCGTAGGAAGTAAGTGCACAAACAGATTTTCACACAACGCTTCCTTTTAACTATTAACAATTACATAACATTAATTTCACGAAACTGTGAGAAGAATGAGATAGTTGGCCGACACAATGTTCCCCAAATATACGGTTCAATATTTCTCATACATTCACACGATAGTGGCAATGCAAATAATGATGTGTCAAATAAGTTACCATTTGTAAATAGGTTAAAATTTGTGATTTTGCACATTTACAGCTCGAAAACAGTTTTCTTTCGATATATTGCAACGCTCCTTTACTTTTCTAATACTAACTAATTGTACTGTTCACTTTTTTTGTTTTTGAATATTATTGGATCACTTTCGTTTACATGCGTAGGTTCTGACATACAACTTTCCTTACCTGCTGTATAAGTATGAGTGATTCTGTACAGACCACGATCACTGGGAATTTCTCTGGAAGATAAAATTTACTGTCGAATTGATGGCAACTGTAATGAATTCTCAGCCTTTTCTCTCTTAGAAAACAATAATTAACATTTATTATCGCTAAATTTACAATATGTGAGATCTCATTACTTGAATTGAAAGTTTCTTTGATTATGGATTGTACCGTACGGTTTTTGATATAGAAAGTTCGTAAGCTTACGATGTTTCTCAAAGGGGTCTTCTCGGCTGAAAATCTTCTCGGATGGTTTCCCGTGCAGTCCAAGTGACGTCTCCGATGGTCCGTCTAAATTTTGAAGGCCGATGATATCTCTATTCGATTAATTTCTTAAACCCTTTGATATATTGCATCGCGACTCGACTGGCATAATTTCAGTACCGTGTGGAACCCTATGCGCGACTGTTATTATCATCTACTAATATTATTAATATTCCTTTAACCAGCTACGAAGCTACTCTATCTAAACCATTAGGTAATACGAATTCTATATAAATCAAACCCTGAAATGAATTCACCCCAAACACACAAATTCCCCGTTCAGATTTTGAATAATGTTTTGAACTTGAATACGTTGCTTTAAAAGCTTGAACCTCCAAAACGTTGCCTCAAAGTCCTTTTTCCCAATAACTTTAATCCCGATAACAGCTAAAATTTCACGTACCGTCGTCGTTCGATGTGTTCAGCCAATACCACCTATTTATAGATACCTCCTATATCCAGGTGGTATTGGTTCAGCTCGCTGGCTATCATAAGACAAGCTTGAAAGCTTCAGTCGCCCACAAGCACGATTTGCGAAAGCCTCCTCACGTTTATTCTGTCTCATTACGACTAGGCCTTGGAGAGATATGTTAATATTGATATATAGCAAAGAATCCCAACGTTTGTTGACGCGTCGCCTTGACGTCTACTCTTTGGTTCAGAATGTTCAAATATGTTTGTTTCTCCTCGTAATTTTCATGACAAGAATGTCGTGGGGTCTTTTGGTATATCACAATATAATTATTTCAATTTTCTGAAAAACGACAATGAACCTTTGAAAATATATTTTATTATATAGGAGCGAATATTTTTGTCAACAAAACTTGAAAAAACCGCTCTTTTTTCTGTATTCAAAATTCGACTAGAATATGGTTTAGGATAGAGATTAGAGAATTATGAAAACGTGCACAAATTTCACTTCTCCCCATAGCTCGTCACACACTGTTTTAAACTGTTTTGGACGTAAATAAATAAACATATTTTACATTCGAAAGATTAATTATTAATGCACATTCACATCTTCGAACATTATATTTTAGTGAATGATATTTTGTTCTGTTTGTCTCATGTTACAGCTGGCTTCTGCCCCTACAACATAAATAGGCGGCCGATGTGCCAGACGGACAGAGACTGTGGTTTCAGTGGCAAGAAATGTTGTCCCAGCACGTACGGCTTCAGTACGTGCGTAGACGCGCGGACCGTGGGTTGAAGACAGTGTCGGACATCGTCGTTAAAGCACGCCATAAACTTTTCATGAATCAATTGAAGACTTTCTCTGATATGTGATAAACCGACTTCAACGAGGGCAATTTCATTTCGCAAGACTTCAAGAGGAATTGCTAAGTACTTCAGAAAATTGTTTTGAAAATACGCACAATTTTATTACAAACATTTTGTAATGTGATTTCAGAATCATTACAAGTTTTTTCTACTCATTGTTGGAAAATGTAAGAAATGTGTTTGTCTTACAATGTATTAAAAAACATTTAATTGTCTTTTAAATACTGTGTCTTGTATTGTTATTTCGAGAATATTTTCTTTAAAATTGTACTTAAATCACAGCATTCTAAACTACAA
The DNA here is from genome assembly GCA_031308135.1 of Acheta domesticus. Lineage (NCBI taxonomy): Eukaryota > Metazoa > Arthropoda > Insecta > Orthoptera > Gryllidae > Acheta > Acheta domesticus. The sequence goes on from JAHLJT010009436.1 coordinate 52,379,291, forward strand.
AGTTTTTCATATCGACATCACTTGGGACATTCTTTACAGGAATGATCCATTATTCATCTTAATCCATGTACAAATCAAAACACAAAACCCACTTTGCCAAAGAATTAATAAATTTCTGTATTTCTTCAATTTAAAATCTCCTTCATATACAGGATGAGTCACGTAACTTTAGCACCCCCTCTAACTTTTGAACGGTTGAAGTTATTGCAATGCAGTTTTCACGGAAGTGAATGAGGGAATGGGGCTAATTGATATGTGTATTGATTTCTCTTTTATAACTTTATTTTACGAGATATTTGAGGTAACTTTGTTTTTTCAAATGGGACTATACATATTTTTTCAGTCTATCATGGCAAGCGTAAAAAGACAATCCAAAGATATAAATATTGTTATATGTTAGATAAGCATTTTTTTTGAGTAATTGTGATTTTTTTTGCGACTAGTGTTTAACGGATATTTTCATTGTAACTGTCAGCCCCACAAGGTCACGCAGCGCTCCCCAGCAAACGCAGGGTCGGGGAAGGGAAGGGATTTAAGTACTTGAGGATACGAAAAATATTCACAAAACTGTTGCATTTTTTCCTGAACTCTCCTTTTCATCTTAATCCATTTTCAGTAATTTGGGTTTTTTAGGGATTGAAAATACGGATTTGTCTTAAGTAGTATTTATTGAAATAAGATTATTTCTATCCCTAAGTTATTATTATATTCGTATTAACATTGAAATTGTTTGCTCAAAATATACAATATATTTTTGTACAGTTTTAATTATTTATTCTTATTGTGTTTTGTTTCAAGATCCCATTACTACGTATCTTATGAAATCCCATTAAATGGAGTTGAAGTTATAAACAATTTTATTACAATACAAACTTATGACAAATCCTTATTTTCCACCCTTTAATTCCTTCAATCAAAGAAGACGAAAATCTGAAAATGCGGAAGGATGGAAAGCACAGTTCAGGAAAAAACTGCAATGGTTTTTGAATATTTGGAATACTATGTTTCGTATTTTCAAATAAGATCCCTCCCCTTCCCTTCCCTTCGCCGGGCGCACGTGTGCTGGTGGAGCGCTGCGTGACCTTGTGTGGTGGACTATTCAAAACGTCCGTTAAACCCCGGTCGCAAAAATCAAAATTAATCAAAAAATGCTTATCTAACATATGAC
>JAHLJT010009436.1:52381458-52428147 GCA_031308135.1 Acheta domesticus
GGCGCCTCTGTGCTAACGTTCACCTTTCCTGTATGTAAGTTTCAAACTTTCCTGTTTCAAACTCTTCGAGTGGATAGTACTAACTGCACTCTTTAATATGACGTAAAGTTTAATTTGAGTTTTTTGTTTGTTTTTTTCAAAATTACACTAATGTAATTATTTTGAAAGGTCTCTCACACGTTAATATGCATATTACCAGCAATTTGCAAAAACTATTGTATTTGTGAGTCATAAAGTGCTTCAAATGACTTCTAATGACGTTTTTCGAAATCACAAAAGATTCCTGTGAAACAGTGCTTCAGTTTTTTGCACTTACAGTAGTGCTTAAACGCAATTTCTTAAAAACAGCTCCAAAGTTTTCGAAGAAAATTGCAATTAGAAGTTTTTACTGTTCTTTAGTCTTCTTAAAATAATATTTCCATTCTACCATTAGGAAACCGAAAAATTAGAATTTTTTTAAAAAAATGTACTTTGGGCGGCGATAGATGGCAGCTGGCAAGAGTATGTGTCAAGTTCGAATAGCTAGCCGAGACCAAAGGAAATAGAGAAACTAATAGGGGAAAGTCTGTGCCATTCTATAGCACAATTAGTTCGTTATCACGGCCCGGCAACGACTTTTTTCGACCGAATTGTTTTCGTGCAGCATTACATAACTTTCCTATACTCCGTGTATTACTCCGTTAATACGTATACAGGAAAGTAAAAATCCTGACGTATGTTGCAGGTTGCATTTAATATGAACATTGAGATGCATTTTTTAAATAAATCCTCATATTTCCTTCATAATCCTTCAAAGTGCAATTTGTTACGTCTCCGTGAAATTCCCTTTCTTTAGAAACTATAGTTATAAAGATTGGTTGCGTGCGAGTGCCACAAATGAAAGATATATTACTGAAATATTATAGAAACGATAGGAACAAGATTTATCCGCTTTTTCGATATCACGTCCCCACAATACGCGCTTTTCTGACCAATTTTCGCCACTTTCCGCTACAGCAACTCTCTCTTTACTACGTGCGTGCGTACAATGTCGAGAAGGAAAGTCTGAGAAAAAGTCCTAAAACAAGTTTCTATTTTTAACGTTTATAAACGAAAAAAAATTATCGACCTCTATATGAATTTTGTTACCTCGTGGGTGGCTCATATTTTTCTAAACTTTAAATTTGTTTTACCTGTTGACAAGTAATATTGTTAGTGATTCGTTCGATATAAAAACGTACAACCAAATTTCTGTAAAACAAAATACTTAAAATTCAAGGATCTACATACTTTCTCTACATGTTTTCTCTATGGAATCTTATTAACCCTACGATATAGTTGAAATAGAATCAGAATAGTTGTTCTACACATTATTTACATTGTTGAAAGCAACAAAGTATGTTCATTCAATTAAGAATTAATGTAAGTGTTCAGTCACATCAACTCTTTTTAATATTACTTCCTATTAGCAATGTGAAGCGAAATGATACAGTTGTTTTTACAAATTCAAATTCCCTCATAACATCAATACCTACCACTTATCTTCATCTTTCAAGACATGCGGTGTAATTACATACATTTCACCGTTTTAGTAATGAAATGTTACAATGTAAAAATGTTTTAAAAATACGAATTTTATACTATAACGAATGGGTGGTTATTTATTAATTGTCTTTACCACAATTGCGAAGAATACGCAACCATAGTTGACCAATGTTATCATCATTCACTGTCTGGAGGAAAAGGCGAGCGCACGAGCTACCATGACCGTTTTGTTGTTGCCCCTGACCTACAGAATAAAGCGAGAGCTTGGACGGCAAATGAGCTAGGAGGCGATAGCCAGGCATTGCAGCTCCAGCACCGAGGCGGCTCCTGCACCGCAGGCATTTGAAACTCCAACGTGGTCACTAGCATCAATAATTCCTAAATACAGGATATTAGAAAAGCGCAGCGGTGGTATGTGGCGAAATGTGTGGGCCATGTCTTATAAAATTGATGCAGGTAGTCGCTCAAAATCGGGGATTAAGAACCATTCCGCATTTATCATTTGCTTAGTGCATTTCATATTTAACCAGATACTGCTATTACTACTTCTACTTGTAATGATGATTTCAACAACAACAACAACAATAATAATAATAATATTAATAATAATAATATAATAATAATTTTTCGTCAAAAAATCGGCATATAGACGCCACGGAACAACGTGTGGAAGATCAAAGAATAACTGTAATAAAACGAAACCTTCCTACATCCATTATTCAAGAAATAGGAAGGCAAGTAGAAGAGGAAATAAAAGGCTGGCAACCATCTTCTCTAAATTCAACTGTTGACAACTCCACAATCGTTACACAAACTCTGATAGTACTCTGGATACTGAAATGACGTTCACAGAAGACAAGATGCGTAATACACTGACAGAGAAATTGAAGTCTGTTTAGTCTCATTATGAAAGAACAGATCAAACTCAGAGACCGCGTATACCTAAGCAAAGTACATTAGTCAGACTAGCAGTACTAGTAAAGCCAATGCCATCTTGCCCACTCTCGTGGAAGACATTTTGCTGAAAATATTGAAGAAATGCAACATGCACATTTCTACTGAGAATGTATCTGCGGTGATTAGAAACACACTTAACTGGAAAGGAGCCAGAAATGATTCCATCTATGACTATTGGCTAAAGAAGTTCACCAATGTTCATGAGCAGCTTGCTCATTACTTCAATGCATTTATTGAAGTGGCTCACATAGTCCCTAAGTTCATGTGCCAGGGGATCACACTTTTTATTCCTAAAGGAATCGACAAAAATGACCCTTTTAATTATAGGCCAATTACGTACCTTCCAACTAAATATAAGATATTTACAGCTGTCCTAACTAAAGCAATCTGCGACCATTGTGATGCAAATAAGATGACAGAACTCGGAACAGTCCTCATAACAGAATCGGAAAAGAAGGTAATGGAGGACGTGGTGCAGAAGATTTCAGAATGATCGCAATCTTAAAGAAGAGAAGTCTTCATAGATCCAAACTTTAGCCACATCAACAAGATATCCAAACGAGCTATTATTATTAATCAAGTACGCTCACTCTAGGCCTACAAACACAAAAACAATTATTTGAAAAATTTTTTGTTATAACTTACAATCTGATACATTGTCTTAAAGTATCATAAACGAAACATTGCAGACATAAATATTCAAAATCAGAACAAATTCTAAATCCTAAATCAAGTGCACATTAGTTTTGATTTAATTCACTTACTCATACATTCCCTTACTTACGACCCTGTGGTAATGTTTTCATCTAAAATTCGTGTGTGACATGAATGAACTGTGTGTGGTTCTAAATTCTGAAACATGCAAAACCTTCCAAAGAACGATGACTAAGAAGTTTATTCTATTGTGCAAGTAGCTAAGTGTTACTTTCACACGTAGTGAATTACTGAATAACACAGATGAATGTCGATGCTACCAGTGTGAAAACTATATGAATGATAAAGTGACGAATACGAGAAATACAAATGTGAAAGTAGGTCAATGTTACCAAATTATCCACTTTGGGGCAAATTATAGCTTTAGTCACTCACTGATTTACATAATATTTGTTCGAGCGTAGAATCTTAAGATTCCAAAAACAGTTTTGTTTCTTTTGGTGAAATATTGTTCAATATTAAATTATACATTGATACAAAATACACATTCAAATTCGGTAATACCTGTTTAAAGTTAAATATTAGGTTTTCTTGAGATTAGGTAGTTGTAGAGAAGGACATTATACATACTCTTTTGGTTAGATGCCAAAGTTTCGGCCCTTACTGGACCTTCATCAGGGTTGGAAATGGATTACATGTAAGTTACTCAGGTCTGTTATATATAAGTTTAAGTTATCGCGTATAAGTTACACAACAAACCTGTGTAACTTACATGTAATAAATTTCCAGTCCTGGTGAAGGCCCAATAAAGGACCGAAACGTCTACAAATAACCAAAAAAGTATGTACAATTTCCTTCTCTACAACTGATCTAAGCTCAAGAAAAATCTAATATCCTTCAGAGGTCAAGAAATACTGTAAAATAAAATAATGTTTAAATTCTTTATAAATAATTTTTATCTACTTACTGCCTTAAGTAACCTGATGCTCAGGTATTTATTTATGTTTCCCCCTCTCTGGCCTATCCGGTTCCGAACAGCCCCAACTCGCTCTGCTAGGCAACGCCTGACAAAAATGTCGCCGCTCCACAACAATGCCTCGCCTTGCGTATTTCCAGTACCACAAAATTTAGAGTGTAACCAATTTTGGGAATACATTTTGAAGTGAAACCTTTTTTTCTCAAAAGTGGCAGAGTAAACTGTAGAGCAATCGCTCTAAAGCAGTTTAAAAGTTATTGTGTGAATGTGTATGATGTATACATACATTCATTTTTATATATTAAAAGTATATTTTGGGGGTTAAAAAAGTTTGCTTGACGTACTGATACGTAAATATACGAAGTAATAATTTACGGATAAAAACGTTCTATATGATGCATTTGACAACTACGTGACTAATCGCAGTCACCATAAAATGTGAGATTCCACTGGAATCTTGACCCTATTTGTGATATTTCCAGACTGGATTTCATGGCATTTGAATATTTTAGTTGACAGTTTGCACAGTAAAGTCCTATAATTGAGGATTGATAGATGCACTCTGCGCAAATGATGTTAAGCATGACACTTTTGTGACGTTCGTTAACTGATACGAAATACTTCATTTAACGAAGTGATCTCTTTTCTCATAGTTGTTTCCGTGTTTTGATCGAGATACTTGACGGGTGTTCCAATATTCTACGTTTGTATTTTGATTCAGTTGAAATAGGTTCAAATTCTGTGGAATTAGTTGATTTTCGCTTTTCTTGTTAAGTTTTACATATTAACTTTCCGGTAGCTCTTAACTTATAGACAAATTATCATGTGAAATAGTTTCTATAATCTTCCTAAAAGCGATTAATGTAAAAAAATGTTAATATTTGGTGTTAATGTTGATTCCAACAATGATTTATATTAATTATGATTTCTCTCAATGGAGATTGACGCATTCGATGATTTACAACAATAACAGTGGATGTTCTTCATGACTCGCAATGTTAAAAATGCAAGATGTTAATGATGCCTGATTCATGATGTTGACGGTCGAATTCGAATGAGAATTCAGGTTGCCCGCAGTTGTGCAATCCTCGCTGCATCGCCAGGGGCCAACGCCTTCTGAGAAGAGCTCCCTTGCGCCCCCACAATAACAGTGGATGTTCTTCATGACTCGCAATGTTAAAAATGCAAGATGTTAATGATACCTGATTCATGATGTTGTTGACGGTCTAATTCGAATGAGAATTCAGGTTGCCCGCAGTTGTGCAATCCTCGCTGCATCGCCAGGGGCCAACGCCTTCTGAGAAGAGCTCCCTTGCGCCCTCACAATAATAGTCGATGTTCTTCATGACTCGCAATGTTAAAAATGCAAGATGTTAATGATGCCTGATTCATGATGTTGTTGACGGCCGAATTCGAATGAGAATTCAGGTTGCCCGCAGTTGTGCAATCCTCGCTGCATCGCCAGGGGCCAACGCCTTCTGAGAAGAGCTCCCTTGCGCCCTCACAATAATAGTCGATGTTCTTCATGACTCGCAATGTTAAAAATGCAAGATGTTAATGATGCCTGATTCATGATGTTGTTGACGGCCGAATTCGAATGAGAATTCAGGTTGCCCTCAGTTGTGCAATCCTCGCTGCATCGCCAGGGGCCAACGTCTTCTGAGAAGAGCTCCCTTGCGCCCCCACAATAACAGTGGATGTTCTTCATGACTCGCAATGTTAAAAATGCAAGATGTTAATGATACCTGATTCATGATGTTGTTGACGGTCTAATTCGAATGAGAATTCAGGTTGCCCTCAGTTGTGCAATCCTGAGTGCATCGCCAGGGGCCAACGCCTTCTGAGAAGAGCTCCCTTGCGCCCCCACAATAACAGTGGATGTTCTTCATGACTCGCAATGTTAAAAATGCAAGATGTTAATGATGCCTTATTGATGTCGTTGACGGCAGAATTCGAATGAGAATTCAGGTTGCCCGCAGTTGTGCAATCCTCGCTGCATCGCCAGGGGCCAACGTCTTCTGAGAAGAGCTCCCTTGCGCCCCCACAATAACAGTGGATGTTCTTCATGACTCGCAATGTTAAAAATGCAAGATGTTAATGATGCCTGATTGATGTCGTTGACGGCAGAATTCGAATGAGAATTCAGGTTGCCCGCAGTTGTGCAATCCTCGCTGCATCGCCAGGGGCCAACGTCTTCTGAGAAGAGCTCCCTTGCGCCCCCACAATAACAGTGGATGTTCTTCATGACTCGCAATGTTAAAAATGCAAGATGTTAATGATGCCTTATTGATGTCGTTGACGGCAGAATTCGAATGAGAATTCAGGTTGCCCGCAGTTGTGCAATCCTCGCTGCATCGCCAGGGGCCAACGCCTTCTGAGAAGAGCTCCCTTGCGCCCCCACTTCTGCCCCTGCCCCTGCGCCGTCGGGGCCGCGGGCTCTGCCTCCCACTGCTCGGCGTAAGACCTGGCACCGCATAAGAGCGGCGGATCGGCGCGCAGCCAGTCGCTGTCCTGTCACAGCGCCGGCCGCGACCCGCTTCTCCGCACACGCTCCTCCGCGCGCTCTGTCGCCATGGGTGAGTACCACTCTCCGGCGCCGGGGCCTCGCTCTCGTTCGCGCAGCGCCACGCAACTGGCGCGGCGGGCCCCACCTCCACCTCGCGCGTGACAGACACGCTTCACTGTTTTGACCTCAAAATTAGGAAAATAACATATCGTCGTTGATGGTAGACAACCTACTGTGTGGAAAAAACAAAATTTTACAGGAGGAAGGAAAACACTGTTTGATATTAATGTACAGTGGGCTAGGTTTACGCATTCTACACTTTCTATATAATAGTACGTATTAAATATTTATCTATTATAATATTTTTCTGAAAGCACATTACGAAAACCTCCCTTGTGGCTCTTACCACATACGAGATATTCTATTATCAATAAATTGTAATGGTCACATGGGAGGTTTTTTGTTTTCTGTTTTAAGACCACAATTTCTAGTTTCCTTTAGAATTTTTCTTATCGAACTAAAGAACAATCAAATTCTGAAACATTGATACCAAAATGTAAAATTCGTCAATTCCGTCACGTAGGTTGTCCGTCATCAACTGACCAAGTGGAGCCTAGGTAAACAGTTGCTGGTTTACAACATTACTTGGTGTTTCATCAGATACTACATAAAAAGAGGAAACTATTGAGAACTTGAATGATTTTGATTTAGGGAATGATTAAAATGTCTTACATCACCATTTTAATATTTTCTTCTATGAAGATTATGTTTCTAAGTAATAATTACCTCATAGAATCTCCAATAAAAGTTGAAACGTTGTAAACCAACAACTGTTCATCTCATTGAGTTTGCTTTATTTGATCAGTCTGATAATATTATAACACTTATGACATACCTTAATCGCCGCTCAGAAAACCAAAAGCTAAGAAGCTTTGAAGCAACACAATAAACATTTCACTAAAATTTTAACGAAAGGATCGAACTGTAGCTTCGTAGATTGTATATTCTATTGTCTGTGCTTTGGAGTGGTAGGCAAGACACTAGTAGACATACCTTCAGTTTGACATAATATTGTTCGTAAATACAATAAGCAAATTATATACATTATTATTTTTTGCATTGTTATTATACATAAATCATTTAAATTTAAATAAACATCTCGGTTTTTACAAATTCTGACGTGTTTAGTTTATCAAGTGCAATGAAAATAAAATAAATTAACGGGAAAAAATAATATTTTGTGTATTTATCAGAAACAAAGAAATGATGACAAACAGCCTGATTCTCAAGGAATTAGACATAAGAAGACTTCATTAAAACCATGTTCATTCGGCATTAGAGAAGCATCATGTCGGTAACTCATATATAGAAGCAAATTACTTTTATATTTATACTTTATATTTCTGAGCACTTTACACTATCCCCTGCATTGGGAATTGAAATTATATCAGCTTCTTGTTGATTTCTTTTATCCCCATGTCACTTTGACGACGAAGAATGATACTCTACAATTATTTCTTCTTTCCTCATTCGATTCGAATGAATGAATTATAATTTTAGTGAACAAGCTACAGTGCTCGAATCTTAAAACCGAAAGTACTATCTTCAGAAGAGGAGAATCATTAGCCGGTTGAGAGAGCTAACTAAAAACAACGGGAAAAAAGTGAGAAGCGTAACTTAAATAGAAACAGGGAAAACTTGGGCGTAAATGAAATGCATGCAACTCAGTGGTTAATTTCCATGACTGAAAGTAAGGAAACCACGACGTCGAGGTGCAGCATGACGAGTAAGCGCAGGGTCCTCAGGTGACCTTCACGTGCACCTGCTCCGGGCTGTAAAAGCGACACGAAGCCCCAGACAGGCGCGCCAAGCGCATACGCTCTGACTGCGTGCTTGTTTACTCTCGCTGACGGGACCACCTGCCTATGGCGCAGAAAAGCACATGGATCCACATCGCAATGGAATGGCGAATCCAGGGGGGGAGCATGGGGGCGATGCCCCTCCCCAAAAGGCCTAGATTTTTCGATTGTTACCTTCTTTTACTGGGCAAAATTGATTTAATATTTATTTCTGTTAGAATTGTGTAATTATTTTAAAAATATTATTCTATAGTATCATATAAACACGCTACAAAAATAATACACAATATTATAACAAATCTGTATTATTTAACAAAAATCTATGATGGCACCCTCCAAAAGATTGGCTGGATCCGTCCCTGTTACTGCGATAGGGGTGTATAAGCATGTGTCGTTTTTTGATACAGGTGTATAAAAGCATTTAATTTTACCTTGTGAAAAAAAGAAACACTTTAGTCAAATTGTATGACCTTTGTAGTGACCTTTTATCACTTAGTGGAGATTCACGTATGCTAAAAACTGATGTTAGCCATCCTGGTTTCTTTCGCTTCACCTGAAAAGTAATACAATCTAATTTGGAATGGGTTTATTCATGTCGCCATTGAAACACAGAAGTGCAGTGCTAAGAGAAGTACTTCCCACAGCGCAATTTAAATCTACTATTGAGTTCCTAATAAGCTTTATTCAGTCATTTCTGTAATAGGAATTAATATTTGGAAAAATTCTGTTTCAAATCCGTATGATTGTAATGAAAATAAATGTAGCGGACATTTTACTTTGTCTCAGTGATTTTGAGTGCAATGTTCAGAACTTTGAAACAAATAATTGTAAAGCGCATTTTGTATGTATTCTGGAGCTTTGATACCTTTAAAATATGCAGTCTACTCGATATTCTTCGGAAGTTGCCCATGGACAATTCGCCTTCTTTTGTTCCACAGAAAGCCCGTTTTGGAAGAAAAAATAATGTTTTCTGATCCCATCCACGATGTATTCGCACTGAAGAATAAATAATTCCTTCCAAAGAACTGCAAACGTTGAAATCAAAATAATGGTTTTCATTGGCCTTAGAAACATTTAATTTTCAATGAAAAGTGAATATAATGTACGAGTATTAACAATATTATGATAATCACTCAACATTTTATTTTAAAAGTACTTAATTCATTTAGAATATTCTACGTAGTTCACGCCTCACATTCAATTGACGATATGTTTAGCGGGGTTCAAAGTACAAATGCAGGCCGATCCCATCAAACTGAAATGCCACTGAATGGGAGTAGCCAAAAAGACAAAGCTAAAACAAGAAACATCAGTCAATATCTTGCTAACTGAAGGAAGAACCGCAAAAGTGTTCGTGAACGAGTAATTTTTGTTTTGTTGGCACTTCTCTTTGACCTCCAGCGCTAACTTTGAGTGTAAACCTGCGGAGTCAAGGTCTGCCACTGGCGGCAGTGGCACACCTCGCGGCACCGTGCCATGCCACGAGCTTCTCTGCGCAACTAGCGTCAGAAAAGGGAACTATTAGTAACACCGCCGTTTTACAATAGTGATGGCTTTCTCTCTTGCGGCGGGGTTATGAACTGCGTGGAGAGGCGATTTCGCCGTTGCACTCGTGCCACGGACTCCCGCTCGTGGCATCGACCTTGACAACACTGGTGTAAACAAACAACTTGTAACTGTGGTTCCTTTGCAGTTCCTCACCAGTGCTTGATTGTAATCGTTAAGTTGATTTTTATCTAGTAGTTCACAAGAAGGAATACTGTGATATCAATTTCTCTTTCTTGAAAACTATAACAAATCTTTCTCCTTTCCCTCCCTCGCTCCTATGACCACACTCACCTCTCCTCTTCCTACCTTTTTCCTAGAATAAATAATTTATGAATGAACATGTCTCTTACCTGACACATTGATCATTGTTATCTGGAATAAGTTTTAATGTTTATAATTGAAAATTGTCAAACTCTATATATTGTACACTGAGCGAAGTGGCTCAGGGCGTAACGCGCTGACTTCGCATTCGGGAGGCCCGGGTTCAATCCCCATACCGGCCATCCTGATCGGCCTCCCTCGGTCATACAAGCGAATGGCTGGGATGGTTCTATTGAAAGGCCACGACCGCGAAACTGGCGTCGCTAGCCGAATTCGTTAACTTCGTGAAGTCGCGAAGGTTAAGAGAATTCGAGATGTCGCGGATTCCTGATTTGTTGACCGACTAGGAACCCCGGGATCTAACGACGCCGAGGCCAATTGTCCTTTACGGGACATATAGTGGCTAAATACAAAAATGTATTATATGGCTCCTGTTGATCCCGAACAAATACTGGTGTTTGTTTACTCAAACCTTCTTTAGGCGAGAAAAAATATGTTTACTTATAATAACGTGGTACATTGTAGATCAAGGGATGACCAAAATTCCAAAGTCTTCAAAAGATCGATTCTTCCCGTCAGTGATATCCTACTTCCTAGAACCCCAGAAGAGATTCTTCTGACCATTGGATTTCCCTCACATTGCAAATGCGGACAGGAATTTTTCCCAGAGCTGCATTGGAAATTTCCTAATTGGATGACTTTCATATTCAATGAATGGCTTTAATCAAAGTTGATAATCTGAATCGCAGAAAGATTTCATTAGCTTCCATATTATTAGCAGAAAAAATTTTCAACCTAAGAATAATAGTGTAAAGTTATTTTTCTACTCTCGTTGTATAATGTGCATTGCATGGCTGTAACCAGTTGCATAATGATAGTCATTTCGATACAGTTTTCATTATGATACAGGTTCTTGGCCAGTCACAGAGACGCTTACAAACCAAGTATTGGCACTTCATTAATCATTGAGAATCGTTGCAGTAAATGTTTCGTTCGAGTGTGTATATTAAAATTACTTTTAATATTATATTATGCTTCTGAGTTTTAATTTCTTTTATTAGTAATTTTTAACGTGAAATATTATTTAAAATAAATTGGATCGTAATTTCATTTTGATCGTATTTGACAAGCGCAGTGGTAGATATTGAAGATAACATTTGATTAGGTTAAGATCTGAACGCAAGTCATTTTGGCTTAAATGTTGCTGCCGTGTGGTCGTTCTTAAAAAACAGCCAATTCTTTAGATTAAATGTCTGTGAATCAAAGGTAGATTTGACTCCTCCAGATATAACAGTAAAATAAAAAATGGTGACATCGGAATTATTGCCGCAACTTCTGTAGGCAGCTTCTGTTCGCAGGCGGACTGGTAAAACAAAGCCCCCTTCGGTGGGTTGGGACCTGTCCGCTAGATGGCCTTGGCTGAACCCTGCATGCTGCCACGAAACGATTCAATGTAAACGTTTAACTTAAAAAAGTTACCATCAGTCGTATAAAAAGTACCGCATGAAACTCGATGTAATGGGTATTAATACACTCGTGTCATGATTACGATACTTGTTCCTCGCTCGTATCGTAATATCACACTCGTATATTAATATCTATCATTACATCATCGTTTCATAATGTACTATTGCATATTTCAAATAATATTTCAATTTTCTTGTTTATTTAAAGTAAATAATTTTCCTTCAATTCGTAATGATTCCATGTACGTACGTTTATTAATAAGATGAATTTTATTTTACTACAAAAATTCCCCTTAAAAAACGCATTTTCCAAAATGCATTTTATAAGGAATTCTAGTCCTTGAAGCTTGATTGTCCTCATAATTAATTATTTGTATACTATTTATTCATAAGGATTAAAATATAAGTTTCAATGTACTTCTGAGTCAAGATAATTCTGTACTCATCAAATTTTTACTTCCACAGGTTTGAAAGGAATAATCGTCATCGCCACTGTGTTACTGCTCCTCAGCACAGATGTGCCATCTGTGGCCGGAGGCGTAGGAAGTAAGTGCACAAACAGATTTTCACACAACGCTTCCTTTTAACTATTAACAATTACATAACATTAATTTCATGAAACTGTGAGAAGAATGAGATAGTTGGCCGACACAATGTTCTCCAAATATACGGTTCAATATTTCTCATACATTCACACGATAGTGGCGATGCAAATAATGATGTGTCAAATAAGTTACAATTTGTAAATAGGTTAAAATTTGTGATTGTGCACATTTACAGCTCGAAAACAGTTTTCTTTCGATATATTGCAACGCTCCTTTACTTTTCTAATACTAACTAATTATACTGTTCACTTTTTTTGTTTTTTGAATATTATTGGATCACTTTCGTTTACATGCGTAGGTTCTGACATACAACTTTCCTTACCTGTTGTGTATGTATGAGTGATTCTGTACAGAATCACGATCACTGGAATTTCTCTGGAAGATAAAATTTACTGTCGAATTGATGGCAACTGTAATGAATTCTCAGCCTTTTCTCTCTTAGAAAACAATAATTAACATTTATTATCGCTAAATTTACAATATGTGAGATCTTAGTGAAGTGAAGTGCAGTGAAGTGCAGTGTGATACTAATGCAGTGTGTGTGTGTGTGTGTTTTCTCTCTTAAAGTAATTTAATGTTTTATGAATCAGTCAGTTTTTATATTATTATCATTATTTTACCATTATTATTACTACAATTAGTATATAATTTGCTTATTCTTATTCTTCTTATTATTGTTGTTATTATTATTATTATTATTATTATTAGTGGTTTTAGAGTTCTATATTACAGAAAGGCTGTGTATATTTATGTTTTTGTAATTAGCTGCCACCGGGTTATGCCCAATTGCAGTTTAAATAAATCTAATCTAATCTCATTACTTGAATTGAAAGTTTCTTTGATTATGGATTGTACCGTGCGGTTTTTGATATAGAAAGTTTGTAAGCTTACGATGTTTCTCAAATGGGTCTTCTCGGCTGAAAATCTTCTCGGATGGTTTCCCGTGCAGTCCAAGTGACGTCTCCGATGGTCTGTCTAAATTTTGAAGGCCCATGATATCTCTATTCGATTAATTTCTTAAACCCTTCGATATATTGCATCGCGACTAGACTGGCCATAATTTCAGTTCCGTGTGGAACCCTATGCGTGACTGTTATTATCATCTACTAATATCTGTGGCTATTAGGTAAAACTGATTAACTCCATTTTTTAAAAAAATGCATTTTCACCATATTTCGCATTAGTTTTTCATTTTCTTTCATTACATACAGCAATATCAGTGAAAAACGTTAACCTAATCAACATAATAATTGATAAAAATCACTAAAATAACAATAATTTCAGGTAAAACTCATTAACTTCAACACTATCAGGAAAAACTCATTAATTCCAACACTATCAGGAAAAACTCATTAACTCCATCAAATCTGTTATTACTAGTGGTGCTACAGAATGGCACAGACTTTCGTGTATTAGTTTTCTATTTTCTTCGGTCTGGGCTAGCTATTCGAAATTACCGGATACTCATGCCAGCTGCCATCTATCGCCGCCCAAATTACATTTTTTTCGACGTTTTCTTAAGTTTTCGTTTTCCTAATGGTAGAACGGAAATATTCATTTTAGAATATTAAAGAACACAAAAATCTCGTCCTAAAAGGCAATTTTCTTTTAAAAATTTGTAGCCGTTTTTAAGAAAATGGCGTTTAAGCGCTACTAAAAATGCGAAATTTGAAGCTCATTTTTACAGAAAATTTTTGAGTTTTCAAAAAACTTCATTTGAAACACATTCACACACAAATACATTGATGTTTACAAATTTCTGTTAATGTGCATATTAAAGATGTGAGAGACAATTCAAAAAACTTTCATTTTTACATTTTTTGATAAAACAAAAGAATAGAGCGATATTGAGTTTATGTCATCTCATAGGGTACATTTAGCACTGTTCCTACCAAACGTTTAAAGAAAAAATTTCGAGCTGTTTTCGAGAAAAGTTTGCTTTTGTATTTTTTTAAAAATTGCACATATTACACGCAATATTGCGGGAAAAGTACTAAAATTTTCAAAAAATGTACATGGCCCTAAAGAAAAATCTCACTATGAAAGGCAATTTTTATTGGAAGGAAAAATAACTATCTGCAATTTTGTAGTTGGAGGAAGACGCCCAATAAAATTCAAAGTTTTGCAATTTTCGAAAATTCAGAGTTAACTGTGAAAATTGGACCTATGCCATCTTAATAAGTGTACTTTACTCTGTTCTTACAAGAAATTTAAAGAAAAAAATTGGAGCCGTTTTTGAGAAAATTGTGAAAATGTCCGGGGGGCTATAAGTAAAGTACCCCAGATTTTATAGAATATTTTTCAAAATCTCAAAGCTTCGACTCGAATCAGATCGACTGGGGAATATCGATTTTGGAAGAAATCGTACTATGGTTTCGGTGCAGCAGTGTTGACAGACGGGCGGACAGACAGACGGATGTTTTCCTTTCAATTGGTTTTTCGTATCAAGGACCCACAAAAGAGGGGTTCTGGCTACACCACGTGTTGGGTATTTTTCTCTTAATTTAGCAACTGGATTTATCCACTTTTTCGTTATTACGGCCCGGCAAGGAATTTCTTTCTGGCGAAAATTCGCCATTTTTTCGTGCAGCATTACATAACTTTCCCTTTACTACGTATATTACGCCGTATATACGTACGTATGCGGGAAAGTAAAAATGAATTAACAAATCGAATATGTTAAAAATTGATCTAATGCAACTGAAATAAAGCAAATGTCATTAATTGACATATTTCAGTAATACAATAAGTAATTGACATACTTATTAAATGTTCATAAATACTATTAATGAGTTTCATGTTGGAACAAATTATGAACTTGTGCCAAATTATTAAAATTAACAAATTGTTAACTTTAAATATGTCAAACTCATCGATATAATATGTCAACATCAAATTAAAACTAAATTAATTTTCATATGCCGAATATATCAAAATGTGTCTAATGTGTAGATTTGTAAGGAAAAATAGCAATATTCATCGAAATAAATTTTATTATATTGAAATATGTTTAATATATCCATATATATCGAAAGTTATCAGCATGCATCGATATAAAGCTACGATATCGATTATATCGAAATATATGGAGATATATCGAAATATATCGAATTTCGTCGATATATGTCAAAAAACATCGACATATACCGAAAAATATTTAAATAAGTCGATAAAAGTGAAGCGAAACAGGAAAAACTAATTAACTCCACCCGTGTACCAGGAAAAACTCATTAACTCCAACCCAATCCAGTCAATTTACACGTTTACCGCGGGCGGATGGGATGGGCAAATATTGCTAATAACTAATTTTTTTTCAGATATTCCTTAAGCCTTAAAAAAAAAGAATCGCACAACGAAGCATTATTTCTTTATCCCAAATCAGTATTATCAAATTTAAAACCTGATTTTCTCGAATAACGTAAAAGTGGAGTTAATGAGTTTTACCTAATAGCCACACATATTATTAATATTCCTTTAACCAGCTACGAAGCTACTCTATCTAAACCCTTAGGTAATACGAATTCTATTTAAATCAAACCCTGAAATGAATTCACCCCAAAACACAAAATTCCCCGTTAAGATTTTGAATAATGTTTTGAACTTGAATACGTTGCTTTAAACGCTTGAACCTCCAAAACGTTGCCTCAAAGTCCTTTTTCCCAATAACTTTAATCCCGATAACAGTTAAAATTTCCACATAGCGTCGTCGTTCGATGTGTTCAGCCAATACCACCTAGATACCTCCTATATCCAGGTGGTATTGGTTCAGCTCGCTGGCTATCATAAGACAAGCTTGAAAGCTTCCGTCTCCCACAAGCACGAATTGCCAAAGCCTCCTCACGTTTATTCTGTCTCATTACGATTAGGCCTTGGAGAGATATGTTTAATATCACGGTGTATAAGATGTTAATATTGATGTATAGCAAAGAATCCCAACGTTTGTTGACGCGTCGCCTTGACGTCTACTCTTTGGTTCAGAATGTCCAAATATTCTCGTTCGTGTTTCTCCTCGTAATTTTCATGACAAAAATGTCGTGGGGTCTTTTGGTATATCACAATATAATTATTTCAATTTTCTGAAACACGACAATGAACCTTTGAAAATATATTTTATTATATAGGAGCGAATATTTTTGTCAACAAAACTTGAAAAAACCGCTCTTTTTTCTGAATTCAAAATTCGACTAGAATATAGTTTAGGATAGAGATTAGAGAATTATGAAAACGTGCACAAATTTCACTTCTCCCCATAGCTCGTCACACACAGTTTTAAACTGTTTTTGACGTAAATAAATAAACATATTTTACATTCGAAAGATTAATTATTAATGCACATTCACATCTCCGAACATTATATTTTAGTGAATGATATTTTGTTCTGTTTGTCTCATGTTACAGCTGGCTTCTGCCCCTACAACATTAATAGGCGGCCGATGTGCCAGACGGACAGAGACTGTGGTTTCAGTGGCAAGAAATGTTGTCCCAGCACGTACGGCTTCAGTACGTGCGTAGACGCGCGGACCGTGGGTTGAAGACAGTGTCGGACATTGCCGTTAAAGCAAGCCATAAACTTTTCATGAATCAATTCAAGACTTTCTCTGATATGTGATAAACCGACTTCAACGAGGCCAATTTCATTTCGCAAGACTTCAAGAGGAATTGCTAAGTACTTCAGAAAATTGTTTTGAAAATACGCACATTTTTATTACAAACATTTTGTAATGTGATTTCAGAATCGTTACAAGTTTTTTCTACTCATTGTTGGAAAATGTAAGAAATGTGTTTGTCTTACAATGTATTAAAAAACATTTAATTGTCTTTTAAATACTGTCTTGTATTGTTATCGTCTCCTGTATTATTTCAGTAGTATACCTTTGGGTTCCGGCTCTCACACGCAACCAATCTTTATAAATTAGGGCTCTAAAGAAAGAGAATTTCATGGAGACTTGACGAATTCCATTTTGACTTTAAAAATATGGATGATTTCTTTAAAAAAAAACGCATCGAAATATTCATGTAAAATGCAACCCGCATTACATGTCAACCTATATTGGCAAATAACTCATAAACAAAGCGTTTTAGAGCCTTAAAAAGTAAACTTTTGAGGCCAAAGGCCTCAAAGACCTCAAGGCCAGAGGCCAAAGGCCTCAAAGAAACGTTTTTCACACCATAATCTACAAGATAAGACATTTTGCGATCCATTCAAGTAACTTTTCGGTTCCACGCTTTAATACTATCAAGGCCACCTCAATATTTCAGTCCTTCCTGCTAGTAGCAATTTTTATGGCGACACGCTTAGAAGGCTTAGATTCGACAATCTTTATTTACGCTTTCTGTTAACACCGTAGTTTGTGCAGTCTGACGAGGTTTATTTGCATAATCATTAATTCAAGATTTGCTCTCCAGCAACAACTAGAAGTACTATTGTAGTTGCTTGATACCTATACCTATGAAGATTGTTTCTTATGTGTGAAGTGAAACTATTCACTTAACGTTTTTTCATGGTCTATAAGTGCTGTGTACTTAATTGTGGAAGGATGTGGGTGTTCAGTGAAGAGTGAAGACTGTGTTTGTGTTTTACCTGTACCAATATTTTCGTTATCATTCGATGAAATTTTCAAGTCAACGGGTTCAGACACGTAGCATTCTCAAAAGTAAAAAGCTAATATTTTTGTTACTATCACGAAAAGCTAAAACCTAACTGGCAAAGAATATTGAATAATTAATTCAAATGCCTTGAAGTAAGTGTTGGGAATTGTTCCAAGCAAATTCTTCAAGATATTGAATAAATATTTATTGAAAATTTCTTTTACACATTAATTGCATTGTTTTTGTTTTTATTTGTAATTGTGTTAGTACATTGCAAGTTACCTTTATAGATTTTAAACAAATAAACAGGTTTCGTTAACTACTTTCCCTCTTAGAATGAAAATAGAAGGATAGGGATGAGTGTGGGGTGTAACATGCGCGAGTTCCCGCACGGGTACGCAGAGGTAGTGGGGGAAAACTTGTGCTATGGCACAACACAAAGAACACACTTTTTAAAGTAGCTAAAGTAAAATAGCTTGAAATAAATCGAAAACAACGCGTTAGCCTACAATACTACGTGAATCAATTAAAAAACACAAAATTTAAAATAATAGAAAGAATAGTGCAAGTCACCCGACAACTGCCAACGATCGCTGCCCAAACGCACGATTTAAATGTTGGCGGTATCTGGAAGTATGTACACCAACGCCCAACTGCAAACTCATATTGTAAATAAAACACCGTTTGAAATTAAACTCAAGGTGTCGGTTCGTTAAGATATTAAAAATGCAAACATCGTTTGAGCAACATTCCCATGTACCGAAGTGGGCTTACTAATGCCTACTAAATTGTTTCTAATGCTAACAAATGGTATGTAGTACTCAAAGGTGAAAACATTAGTTTGATTATTTTTTGGCTCGGAATTGTTTTTCTTGAGGTACGTAAGGACGCAGAAAATAATTCAGTACTTTTTAGTAAACAAATAATTTTTCAATTTTCTCACCCCAGCAAGCTGGCATCCTGACTCTCCAAAACCCACTCGGTTCTTCATAACAAATCAAGGAAAGTTAAATAATATTGCAATGAGTAGGTCTGTTCTTGCCCGATCCGGTATTTTCGCACTACTTTACTTGGCTTTCTCAAGAGTAAAAACATTTTCCATTGTATTTGACTATCAAGGAAAGCGAAAAGCTAACTCTCAAGGAAGATTGAAAAATTTCTTCAAATGTTGTTTTTAAAGAAGTATGAATTGTTCCAAGAACATCTCTCTATAATGTTGAATAAACTTTAATTGAAAATTTGTTTCAAACATCAATTGCATTGTTATTTTGTTTGATATTCTGTAAGTACATTAGTAGTTCCTCTCCTTTATGGAACGGATAGACAAATGGATAGGGAAAGGGTGGGATTTAACATGCGAGAGTTCTCGCACGGGTACGCCAGTTTAGATAATATTTTCTTTAAAATTGTACTTAAATCACAGCATTCTAAACTGCAAAGTTTTTCATATCGACATCACTTGGGACATTCTTTACAGGAATGATCCATTATTCATCTTAATCCATGTACAAATTAAAACACAAAAACCCACTTTGACAAAGAATTAATAAATTTCTGTATTTCTTCAATTTAAAATCTCCTTCACATATAATTACTTATTTAAAAAGTTGAAATATACCTGAACAAAAACACTCAATTATAAACCCAATTATTAAATATCTTTGCCTCGAGAACAATTTCTAAGGTGCAATACGCAATGACTAAGTCCAAAACATAAATAAGTAATTTATTGTACCAAAAAAAAGATTTTTATAGCATTTTAGACTATAAAACATTCACTTTAAAAGTCTCAAACTACACTTAGTGGAAGCCAAATAATCTGACTTATCACTTCGTTGCAGCACGTTCATGGGTAAGTATGTAGGTATAAATACACCATTGTGAAAGAAGGTCGTTGACTTTCAAATGTAAATACAAAGTACTTCTCGACACGGTCTGCTATGTTAAGTCGAACGTTGCCACCCGTTGCACAAATGTACCCCCGTTTTGAATTCACAAGATCATTCACTCAGTGACGTAGCTAGGGGAGGGAGGCGCACTAGGCAGATGCACCGGGCGGCAGAGTTGAGGGGCTACACAATTGGACACAAAGCAAAAATTTCCTCATAATCTAGGATGACCAGATTTTTGACATAAAACAAGTCATTTCTGAAATAGGGAAGAAAAAACTGGGCAAAACGGGACATGCGCTTACAAAGAAAATGTGCTTCATATGTGACTGCCCGGCATCAATGAGAAAAATACAAAGTACTTTTTATACATAAAAAGACATATTTTAAAAATCAAGTGGTAAACGATCTGCTGAACATGAACTTGTGGTTTCTGAATCAGGAACATCACTATAAACTTTGTAAGCAATTGGCCGAATGCTTCCAAAGGCGACCACGACGGAATAAGCCCGCGCGCGCCCACCACACGCGTCAATATATCTGCTGAATCAGCTGTGCTGATGGTGCTGATCATAGCATTCCCTACGAGACACTGGATACAGTCAGCGCAGTGCTTCCAAAGAGCTTTACATGCGATCCCTACCCCATCTATTGGTGAAAATGATAATTACGTGCTCATTTAGGGAAGATAAGATTGTCGCGCCCGATTTAAACTGTTTTTTACTTGGAATACAAGTAAATGATTCTAAAGTGGTCAAGTGGTATTTAAAAGAAACGATAGGGGAAACAATGCTTCAGGGGAAGCAAGAAAAAACACAGTTGAATTGCAACATTGTTGGTTCAGCCATCATGCTCGAGAACTCTTACTGAAATTGACAATTGCACCATTTCCATAGAAACTGCAGCTCCGTGGCGGCACGTTGACGAAAGTAGAAGGGCGCGGATGACGCACTACAGTGTTACGTATGGGGAGAAATTAATGGCAAGTTTTATAATGAAATGAATGTTTGATGGTTATTTGGCTGTGTTTGTAGTACAATTAGTGAAAAGGTAACACCATCACTATCCTTGTTATCTTCATTTTGATCATGGCCATGAATATACTTTTTCTGTTGCGAAAAGACGTCTCATTGCGAATAGTGGTTAAATTCTATCTCGTTACCGGAATATAATATACCTTTTTTTTCAAAGAGATAACTAGAGGCGTTCTCTCGTTATCTGTCTCTCTTACGTTGTGTCAAGACCATCATCTCAGAGGGTACTTATTTTGTGCTTTCACTGCTCAAAGGTAACTAAAAATTAATGAGATGTGGTAAAAAGTTCAAGAAATTGTCTCCATTTTAGTAAAAAGTGTTTTGTTCTCTTCCTGATAATGCCAATTTTATTTGTGGTGATAGATTGGAATTTTCACAAAAGTAGTTGTTTGAACTCTTCTTGAAATATAGGACCATGAAGGTTGTAACTAGAACTATTACAATTTTAATGATTGTCTATCATACATTTATTGATAAAAATATTGCAATTATTTATAGACAATTAGGATTTTGTTGGGAAAACTCATATTAATTAAAGTCAAACTTTGAATAAAAAATAAACTTGGTTTATTTTTCACATTTTGTCTTGAACTACATTTTGGAGATCAATACATCTCCATCTTCAGGTACATGTTGTGGCTTTCATAAATTGTAATTCAAAATTTTAGAAATATGTTTCCGAAGTGAAAGTTTTAACAATGGGAATACTAGATTGTGGATGATAATGATGAAGATTAATGGTTGAATCAATCGTAGAATTTATTCTATTGATATATTACGGTCTTATATCCATATTTGACCAAATTTTGAATTACAGTTTATGAAAGCAATGTACCTAAGACACATTTACCTCTGAAATGTAGTTCAACACAAATAAAAAACAAACAAGTTTATATTTAAAACATAAACCTATTTTTATTCAAATTTTAACTTTAATTAATGTGACTGTTTTCCCAGTAAAATCCTGATTGTCTACAAATAATTCGAATCTTTTAATTATTAGTTATAACTAGAATTTAATACGAAGGCCTATTGAAAATCTGTGTAATCAAGATGATCAGTTGCAAAGAATTAACAGTATACACTCAATTTTTGTTATTATGTGTACTTATTTGAATTTAAATTTTTAGGAAGTTATTTTAATTTAGCTACTAAAACCAAGAAACTGAGATAAATGGCAAGAATATATGTATTAATTGACTAAGCACTTATGGGTCTTACATTGTTTTCTTTTATGCTATAATTGTTTTATGTGTTTTTATTGGTCTAATGTTGCTGTATTCAGGTTATCAAGTTAAGATGAAAAAATTACACTATTAATAGCCAGTAATAGTGGAGAGCAAATTGTAGTAATATATAAAAATGTAATGACCTCATGAAATAAGAAACACATTCATAATAATAATAATTTATCATTAAATGAAACAAAAAAGTTAGCAGGAAAATTATTTTAATTTTTGTAATAATTTACATTTTAGTTATTAGTTTTGATATTAAACATTTTATTTTAAGAACCTTTATGTTTCTTATTTCCATTGAAATTTTCATTTTTTATTTCCATTTTAATATTTTGAACAGATATTTAATTAAGTTCTCAGAGGCCGTGATGTAGAAAGTTGAAATGAGGCCCCTAACTGCAATTACTAAATGAGAAATTAAGTTCTAAATCTATTGTTGTAAGAATAAATAGAGAAAACAAATAGAGGTTGTTGGTTGTTTTGTGTTGTTGTTGTTGTTGTTGTTGTATGCCAATCCTTGTTTGGGGAGCTTCTTATTAGGGGCCAATGACTGGCAATCTTCTTACAGTGCACTGGATGCACCAGCCTATCTATGCCTCTGGTTTTTCAGAGCATTTCGGCATAAATGATAAAAGTACACTTAAGAATAGCTATGAATTAAAATTCACTACCTTCAAAAAGGTAATAATCTCTATTATCCATTTTTATTATTTATGCTACATGAATTAATTTTACCATAATTGTCAAACGGTGTGCAGGAAGATTTAGAAAACATTTATTCATAGAAAAATGTACAAGTTACCTTATAATATCTGTACAATTAGAGAAAAAATTGTGAAAAGTATTTAATTTCACAATGTAACTATAACTTGATCAAGAAATTCAGAATACTATGGTTGGATTCATAATTTTAATGTATTGTTTTGCGGTCAGAATTTATCACTTGAAATACTCAATGGTGCTTTTCAAGATGATAATGAAACTCGAAAACAAAGCGTTTTCAGACTGATAACACAGATTTAGAAAATCAAAATCTATGGAAACTGCCATTTTTCTCTTCTTAATGATGTTGATTTATTAATGGATCAAAATTAAGCACTTTTTGTTATATTTTAAGGTCTTTCAAAAGCTTTTGATTCCATTGGCTGTAATGTCTTGCTTTCAAAATGAGCTTCATATGGAATTCGTGGTAATGTGGTTATCCTCGTTCCTTAAAACATCAATTGCAAAAAGTAGAAATTGCACGAAAGAAAATTGTTTTTTGATCTTTCCAATTCTCTGTCAATTGGACATGGGATCCCATAGGGTTTGATCATAGGTTCTATCTTCTTTCTTTTATATATAAATGATGTTCACTTGACCTTTAAAAATGGAAGATCAGCTCAGTTTGCCGATGTTACAAATAGTATTTGCACAAAGGAAAAATGGTTTTAATGCATTTTTGCATTTCAAACCAGCAATAGCATGTGCCATTGAAAATGAACAATATGCAATAAGCTGATGTTAAGGTAACAGAATTTTTGGTCTCTCTAATCAAAGAACCATTTTCACTTCTCCCCATAGCTTGTCACACACAGTTTAAACTGTTTTTGACGCAAATAAATAAATAAAATACAACTGAATTTAACACTAAATTAAGTTCATTATGTTACACAATCAGAATTCTTTCAAATTCTGTCAGCCTTCATGCAGCTCATTGCATGTATTTTGCAAATGTACATTCCTACCTGAGGTATGGCAAAATATTCCAGAAAGCTCATCCTATAGGGATGAGGCTTTTATATTGCAGATAATATTACTCAAATAATAAGCAAATGCTAACCACCTGATTCCTGCAAAGTTCTCTTCATTGATCTTGGAATCTTACCATTTCCATGTTTATTTATTTAAGAATGAAGTGGCTGTAGCTAGAAATGCTAAATCTCCAAAAATTCAACAGGAGGTTCAAAAGGATCTTCATTTGTAGAATACTGTTCAAAAAACTGCTGTGGAATTTTACTTGTTAGTGTAGTTGCTTTGTAGGTTGCTACTTCTTTTAAAAGTGAAAATAGCTTCACATTGGAACTAAACTTCTAGTGTTTCTGGTAACACATATTTTGGAGTGAGGAAACCTTCCAAAATCATTTTTTGCTGTACTTGAATGTTGATATTCATGTACTCATCAATTATCTATTTGGTATTTTAGGGTCAGATTAATCCCACTTTCACCAGCTAGTAATGTTCCTAGACTGGGTCATGTTTTTGTTAATTATCACAGCTGGAGGTAAGGGAGATATGTGGACGGCATGGTGTATTCCCATCCCCATACCTATCATACTTGGCTCTGTCTGAGCTTTGTTTCCTCACAGTTACAGTCACTGAGTCCATTTGTGTTAGAAATTCACAGTTCACTTTTGCCCTGGCCAGGAATTGAAACTCTTCAATTATGATACATAAAAATGGAATTATAGATGCTTTTAAAGCAGAATATATAGTAATCCAACATAAAGGCTATGAAAATATAACTTAAAATTTCAGGATGTTGAAAAAACATAGATATATAATGACTGTTTTGTTTCCGATATTTTATTTCATAATTGAATTCTTATAATTCTGAATTTGCTCATTGGCCTTATTCATTTTTCTCCCATAGTTAATTTGTAATCTATTATTTACTTATTTTATTGAATAATTAAGTGGTGGTTTACTTCATTACATTTGAGGAGTACCTGCACAAATAATTTTTCATGATGATGGTTGCTTTTACAGAAAAATTTAGAACACCAGAAAAATGTTGTGTGTTGACATTGAAGATTCTTTATAATAAATCTAATCTAAAACAGAAAATGACACACGTGACATCTATTTTGATATACATAGGAGACTTCACTCATAAACAACAACAACAACACACATTAACTGTTAACATTCTGAGACAGGTTGCCAGGTTAATGTATGGGAACTTGAATATTTTGAATACAGCATCATCATGGATGAATACTCATCCATAAGATCATTTCATCATGAAATCCCTAAAATACATTTAAAAAACCCATTGATTTTATGCTTTTAATTTTCAATTTCTTTCCAATACGTATGGTAAATTTGCAAAGAATTTTTTTTCAATCCATGTATCATGGCATCTTAATTGGAAGTAGTACAATAATTAAGAACATTTACCATTATTTTTACAACTTTTTGAAAAGCCTATCCATTTAAATAAGTTTAAAAAGACTGATGTTGAAATTTCTACATTTAAAAATCCTGGCCATTTGCCAAAAACAAAAATTTCAGCAAGGATGAAGTTTATATAATATAATATTCATGAAAAATCCAAATTTATAATAACACAGAAACCCTAATTGTAACTATGATTTTCAGTTAGTCATAAGAAAAATTTTCTAGCATTTAAGCATTTTGAATTGTTCATTTGCCAGTTGGATACTCAGAATATTATATTTGGAAGTTAATTGCAAAATCTTTGAAGAAACCTCACATGTTTTCTTCAAGACTCTTCATAATTTTTCAGATTATGTATCTGCTTCAATATTTGGTGGTTGTGAGAATGAATATTACAATTAGATACTATTTAGAAATACCTATAGAACATTAATTAGGCTATATATTTTCAGAACAGCTGCAAATCTTGAAACGGCCTGAGGCTCAGGCCTCTCATCCTGTAGTCAGTGATGATGATTGGGCTGCTGATGCTGATGAAAATGAAGACGATAGAAGGTAAGCAATGTTTTTCATTTTTGTTTGGAATTTATGTTCTCTTATTGTGATTTCTTATTTCTTAAAAAAATTAGTGTTCAGTATTAACTAAAATATCAAGATTTTTGCACATTGATTTCCAAACTTGTCTTGTAAAAATTGAGACCACTTCTTTCTTGAACACATCGGACTATCTCTTCTGTTCTTGTCCTTGTTTGCGCCAGCCATATCTTGGATCCCAAGAGTAGCATAAGGTTTATCATCTTGACAGGCAACATGACCACTCCAGCACCATTTAAGTTCATGGACACAATCTTCAGTGTCTTGTATTTTTTTCTTCCTGATCTCGTATTAATTGAATTCCTATTAATAATAGTCCTCCTAACTCCTGGATTCCTATTAATAATAATCAAATGAGATGGAGAAAGTGAAGACATTTATCAAATGAACCAATTGCTAATAATTCCCTAATGCCAACAATAAATTTAATAAATTTCAGTGTGTTAGGCTTGAAGTCAATGAGGTATTCAGATGAGAAAAGGCCAATCCAATAGTAATGCTGAGTTCCAAAGAATATTCTCAGGATAAAAGTATGATTAATGCAGCAGAAAATAATGATGTGAGAATGGAAGTAAATTGTTTGGGTGAATACTGGCAATCAATAACTGTTATTGTAACTCACAAAAATAGAGTGTAACCAAAATTCTAGATCAAGTATATTTTTGAACACTTGTCAACCAAAATGGAAGATAATGAAGTACAAAATATTGATAGTATTGAAAATAGAGCAAAAAAGATTCTTTATTCTTATAAACAAATCACAAAACTAATATTATTATACTTGAAAATTTTGTCACACGTTCCTTTTGTTTTGGTTCATTAAATAAAAATTAGGCTAAGCACATGTATGTTAATTGCATTATTGTTGTAATAGCAAGGAGTAAACATTAAAGGAAAGAACAACAAATACCAATCACAATTAAAATAATAAAAAAAAATTATACTTCCCATGTACCATTTCCCATTAAACAGACTTCACAGTTAATCACAAGACTGATGTTCAAAATTTTTACTATAATTTTGTGGTCATGGGGTAAAATTTCTTAAGTCAAAAATCTTAGGTCGCCAACGCTTTTACCTACGCTCAACGCTATTTTCCAAAGCTTTTTTGTCGTTAAGGAGGCAACATTTGAATTTGGTCATTTTACTAAAATAAAATACAGATACTTAGCTTGTAGTTTCAGAACTTAACCCAATTTTTCCAAATTTGATTGAAGAACTTGTATCCCATGACCACAGAATTCATTACTTTTATCAAAAGACTCGACAATATCAGCTTTATTAAAAAAAATTATAGAAAATATTGTGAACACAATAATGTATTAGGAAGACATTTCATATGGAAAAACAACTAGTGTATTACATACTTTCTTATATTATTGGTAACAGTTTGGTAATATTAATATTATATGGCTCCTTCTATCATATGTGAACACTTCAGCAGTCACTGAAATAATGGAAATGATATTACCGAAAATTATGCAAAACAACCAATATCTTAAAGTATGCATTACATGATATAAAGATATTATCATTTTATTTCAGTAGTTAATCATTATAAGATTTCTGATAAAAGAAAAAATTGTTTTAAGACATAAATCTGTAACTTCAATTTAAAGGGTTTGACACAGGTTTGAAATTGAACTTTGTCATCAAGCTAGATAATATTACATTCAAAAAATTTACATGAAATAATTTAAAGATACTATAATGAGGAATATATTGCATTACGTAAAGCTTTTAAATTCAAAATCAAAAGTTAAGGACAGATTTGAAAATTAATTGAACTTTAGCAATTCTTGAAAATTCGGAGTTAAAAAAAATTGGCCTCGCATCAAATTTATATGTGGCAAAGAAGTAGTGGTGATAGAGCAGCGTTTAAAAAATTACGCAGGTCCTTTTCAGTGAACTCTGCTCATCCAAAATTTGAAAAAGTTTAAAATTGCAAATTTACACATTGATATAGAATTTTCTCTTCTGAATTAAATCTGTTCTAAGGAGATAAATACTTCAAAAAGGTTATACGTATTTTTCAGAAATGAATAGTTTTTGTGAAATAACGGCAATTAAAAAAAAATTCTCGCAATTTTATCTTAATTTTTTTTTCTCATGTTGAGCAATTTAAAAATGGCACAGGCCCCATTTTTGTTGATTGCTCTGCATTTTCAAAAACGGCAAATCTTCAAATTTTCTGTGCCTTCTACAACAGTATTGATGATAGTCTATTTCTTAATTAAATCTGTTCTTTAAAAGTAGGTCTTGAAACAACATCAATCAAAATCTCTGAATGTTAGAAAATTGTGAATATTCTGATTGGTTAAGTGCGGTATGGTTGTGTTTTACCTGAGATTCTGGTGGGGTAAGGAAATTGTGAATGGCAGGCTAAATCCAGTGATGCAGTGTGGCTGTCAGCCATCTGGTACAGAGGAAAATTTTGCGGTCCCCTTATTTAGGTATTTCAATTTAAAAGACTGAAATGTACAGGAATTCTGAAGAACTTTTCAGCAAGAACAATCATCATCATTGTGTATTGTACATAATATAAACTGAAGTCATGTGTATATGTTTTACAATTTAATAATCACATTTATTACAAAAATTCTTATACACTTACATTGATATAAGATCTAGAACACTTAAGATTGTACCTTAATGATTGACAAGATTAAGTTATAATTTAATATAAAACATAAATCAACTTCCAGTTAGAACACCCAAATAGAACAATACTGTTACTATTTATATTTTTATTAAAAAATAATGTAATTGTTAGAAATTAGAAAGAAAACTTCTGTCTTCAATTACAACTTTATTTGTCTATTATTTTTCTTAGAGCAATTGCACTATCAGTGTTTACAGCATCACATTGCTATTGCTCAATAGGCAAGATAGCTAGATTGGTTAGCCTTAAAGTACTCTTTATTGATCTTTAATAATTTTTTATCAATTTCAATTTTGAAAAACTTCTCTCACAGCTGGTATTGCTTAAGGCAGTTGTGAGGAATATTGGGAGCATTATTATAATATTGGGCAGAGTATCTTTTAGCTTGGATTTCACAATAAATTTTAATAATTCAGGTGGGTTTGCAATCATTAATTCATTTTGTTGCCTTGGCAGCAATAAAAAGTCCTCACTTGAAGTCGTTCCAGCTTGAAGTCCTGCTCATCAATTTCGATTGATGTATAGTCAATATTACATTTAGTATAATCTAGTAAATAGCTGGTGTTAGATAAGCAAACTTATCCACCAAATGCTGTTGCAGCTACATATATTACAAATATGCAACACATATTTTTACAATTAATTTGTTCAAGATATTATTATTATTATTATTATTATTATTATTATTATTATTATTATTATTATTATTATTATTATTCCTCTAGATCACAACTAAAGATGTTATGTGTCGACTGAATATAAAATCTACTCCAGGTTGCAACCAGCTACCTAAGGAGCAGATCTAGGGACTGTCGGTGCCTCTACCATACTTTGCGCAAAATGTGGGCTGTTCCAAATAAAGCGATTTCTTGCACTTCCCAGTCTTTGAATTACCTGGGAGTTTAGACAAGTTCTTACACAAATTTTGCGGAACAAATCCCAGAGCTCCGATAACAATCGGTATGACCTGTGCTTTTGCGCCCCACATTCGGCTGATCTCGATTTCCAAACTCTTGTATTTAAGACTTTTCTCTGCCTCTTTGGTAACGTTTTGATCGTAAGGTACATCAACATCGACAAGTAAACACGACTTTTTCTCCAAATCCCGAATAACTAAATAAGGTTTGTTTGCCGCTATCGTGCGATCAGTTTGAATTTGTTGGTCGTACAATATCGTACACAATCCAACAGACGCCACCGGTTTTGGTGAGTGTTCGTACCACTTGGGGCATGTTTTTGGAACTTCGAGGGCGGTACAGATCTGCCAGTGGAGGTAGCTTCACAGCCTGCCGTGTCTTTTCAAGTATTCAGTCTTTGCTAGGATTGGATAAGCTGAGACAATATGATCAATGGTTTCTACGTGTTCCTGGCAAAAGCGGCATTTATCATCTTGGGAAACTTTGAGAACCGCTTTATCATAATGTCGTGTTCTCAACGCCTGGTCTTGGGCAGCTATTACAAGTGCTGCCGCTTCTGACTTCATTCTTCCCCTTTTAAGCAACATAAATTATTGATCTTTATTGATCTGTGTTCTGTCCATTCATTTCAAATAGTCCGTGAAACGGTTTGTCTTTCCACGATTTCTTTAACATTTTTTGTGTCTCACGTTTCTTGTTAAGTAGCATCGGAAAATCAGGGTTTTTGTCACTCTGCGTGTCTTGCATAGTTTTCATTGCAATGCTTCTTGCTACACTGAGAATGCCTCTTGTTTCCCATTCTTCGGTCAGATTTCATGACCTGCCTGATTAGAAGGTTATCTTGATGGCTGACTACATACTTTCCCATTCCCACTATTGCGTTGTGCCAGGAGGCCTCAATTTGTCTGAGGCCTCTTCCTCCTTCCTTACGTGACACGTATTTTGAATATTTTTATTATCTACACAAATATAATCTTTGAATACAACATTCTTCTGAAACATCTAACACTATCACAGTTCTACAGTAATGCTTGGTGACACACTCGAATATTTGTAATAACGTTCTACATACGTCAAACAGCCAAAGAGATTACATAAAAGAAAGTCAATGAACAAGTTATTAAATAAACAAAAAAATGCACAATATCAACAACGTAAAATCTATGTACATCAGCTCGAGCGTGGGAAACATGATGCTTTGTTAGCAGTTTTCTGATTTTTCGATCCATGATGCGAATTTCTTGCTCAGTCCAGCAGTGGCGTAGCGTCAGGGGACGCTGAGATGCTGAGCATCCCCGTATATAAGAACCTTAAATACTGTATTGATAATCTTACAAGTGGTCTGTTGAGCGAAACACGTTTTGTATTAATTTAAAATTGATTTCCTATGATTGAATTCGGCGGGCTGTTGAAGCTGGCCTGTGATTGATTGGAAGCTAAAATACTTCAGCGTCTGCCGCCAGACTGCGACGAGCAATGACGCATGCGCAGATGGCGAGGTTCCCCTCTCCCCTCTTCACCCCTGGCCCAGAGAAACCCGGCTGCTTTACGCTAGCGTCTACTGCGGAAAGAAGCTCGTTTGTGCACGAGAGCGCAGCACACTTCAGGCGTTCAGTAAATTATCTTTCTCTCTCTCACTCGGGAGTCCCCGCTTGGTCATGGGTACAAACTGTAGAAATAGTGCCTGACTACTATTTCTTAATTAATATCCAAGAAAATGTATTATCTCTTAAACAGATTACATATTATTTAAGTCTGCAATGTATAAATTAACAAATGGTCTTATTGCCATTCGCGTATAAGAATTAAAGCTGAGCCATTTTATAATTTGCTTTCAAGACATCGGCAGCCCTGACTGCTGTGAGGATTTTGTGGGAAGCGCCTACACCGTCGTAAGCAATCGAGATCGTGGAAGTAGTCCCAGTGTATCTGCCTTGTGTTGCGTTCGCCTGTTAGACGAAGTAGTTGATAGTGACATTTTGTGTGTTATTGTTGAGCATCCCCAAACGTGTGAGTCACGCTACGCCACTGCAGTCCAGTCCGCTAGTCCGAAACTGTATTCGGCTATAGGCACCGCCAAACTACCTATTGCTGATATTGTATTCCTGGAATTCAGAGCGGACTGCAGGACCATCTCACTCTTCTGTAATACTCCCTGCGAATTCTCTCATTCATTGTGTCGTTCGTAATGGTCTCACATTCTTCAATGCCCAGATATTTGTAAGTTTTACCTAGCTCAAGATCTTGAATCAGTGTGCGTATTAACTTCAATGCTCTCTGACATTGTCAGTTTGCCTCTCTGTAAATTGATTTTTGTACATATGTCAAGTCCAAACTTCATGCAGATGTCATTGCTAAAGTCATTCACTACAGACAGCATTTGGGAGAGAATCACTTCATTTTTAGCAAACACTTTCAGATCATCCATGTAAAAACAAATGTGATACTGGCCTTTCATCACCATGGAGCTTGTAACCAAAGTCAGCTTGCGACAACTGTCTAGATAGTGAGATCAAACTAATGCAAAACAGCAGAGGGGATAATGAATCTCCTTGAAAAATACCCCTGTTAATGTGAATACTTCTGGTTTCTACTGCTTCCTTTCCGCTGTGTATTATTAACCTGGAACTCCACAACTTCATACTAGCCTTGCAAAATTCAGTAAGTCTAGGATGAAGTCGATAGACCTCCAGGGTCTTCATAATCCAATCGTGTGGAACACTATCAAAGGCCTTTTGGTAGTCAATCCAAGCCATGCTCAAATTACGTTTTCGTTTCTTTACAGTCAAGATGATTTTATTCAGTAGCAAGATTTCCTTACAGCCATCAGAACCTTTACGACATCCTTTTTGTTCAGCTGGCATCAGATGCAGGGGCGGCTCGTCCTAAGGGGCCACAGGGGCCGTGCTCCACCAATATTTAATAAAGCACAAAACTGTTCATATATCTTTACAGTAATATCTTTGTCATAATTGTAGTACTTCATTGGAATTCTTTATTCGTGAACATCGACAATTCGTCCCCAGAACTCATTCCAAGTCCCAATAACCAAGAATTGAGGGTCATAGTTCCTTGCCGCACTCAAAGATAGCGTTAGTAGTGCTCCCGGGGCCCGGCTTGCATGGGCCCCAGACCGGTAATCCCACTCCGTTTACAAGGTCAGAGCCCTTTCGTAGTGGGTGCGACCACTGCTTGCTAATTTTAGCTGTCCTAGGGAGAAACGGCAGTCTGAGCGCGCAGTTTTCAAAGTGCACGTGAAGTTCTGCGCGCTGTAAGATGAACTCAATGGATTCATTACACTGTTTTCCGTTTTCTTCACTCAGATTTAAAGAAAAAAAAGATATTAAACGGTTAGGAGCACATCAACCGATTGACTTATCATTTACACAAGTTGATGGAAAGAAGAAATAAACATTCTGTATTTCGAGGTTTCAGAAAAAAATCATGGTTGACTGTGAGTGAAAACAAAGCTAATTTTGCTTTTATTATTTATTGGACGACCATAGGCTGTAAGGATCTGAAACATTTGAGCGAAAGGATAAAGAAACACAAAGAAAGTGCATTGCATTTAGAAAATGCTTGCAAATTTAAAACATTTGGAACTGTGAGCATTGTTGTACAGATTGATTCGGCGATGAAAATTTCAATCAAGAAACATAATGAACAAGTCGCAATAAATAGACATTTTAGGTAGAATAACTGAGTGTTTAGTTAAGTACCATGGCACTCGTCATTCATCAACTAGTAGCATTGAGAGGGCATGATGAATCTGAAGATTCAAAAGACCGTGGCAATTTTTTAGACTTATCGTTACTCGGCAATCTTGATAGTGTGTTAGATGATCATTTAAACAATTCTTCTATTTATAAATATAACTCACACATGACAAAGAAAAGAGCTGCTAAATTATATGTATGAAGTGTATTTGGAGGAAATGTAGAAAGACATGTAGCTGATTTATTTCTCTGCAAGCCGATTAAACAATTGGCATAACAAGCCGAAGTCAACTTGTCTTAATTTTACGATACGTTCCCTTTTCGAACTTTCATCATTCCGAAAGACAAGCGATGGCATTAGCGTAATTTTTGTAAAAAATCTTTTGTTTCCATTGACATACCAATATTTGATTAAGTGACTTAATAAAAATTCCTACTTCTGTTTTTTGTAGAAAACTTTAAAGGTATAATTAACTGATAAATAATATTAATTAAACAATTGATTAAATGATGATTCTTTAATTAAATAAGTTATTGATTCTGAGATGATATTCTTGCTTTTACACCTGGCCCCACCAGGAAAAAATGTCACGAGCCGCCACTGATCAGATGATTCTTCTCTAGATGTCTGTACATTTTGTCAGCTACGGCTGCAGTTATAACTTTGTATACTGCAGTTATAACTTTGTACTGATAGACACGTGATTGGCCTGCAGTTCTTCGCCAAAGAGCTGTCTCCCTCTTTGAGTAGCAAATACGTGATGCCGCATGTGAGCCACTTCGGGAGTTCCTTTGGGTTTTCTAAAATTTTATTAACAACCTTTGCTAGATAAGAATGTATTGCTGTCAATTTCTTAATCCAATATATCTGGATCTTATCAATCCCGGGGGATTTCCAGTTTCCCATGTTCTTAATTGCTTGGAAGAGGTTCTCTTCCGAGAATTCGTGAACATCTGCCACTTTTTCCACCAGCTCATCGCCAGCATCAACTTCAGATTGAATCCAAAATGCGTCTTTGTTGTAGGATCTGCTCTCCTCCCAGATTCCTGCCCAAAATGCTTTGACGACGGCTTTTGAAGGAGTGACAGCATTACCATTGGGTTTTCGAGTCAGATTGCGATAGAATCTCTTCGCGTCTGTTTCAAACAACTGGTTCTGCACACGGAAATGTATTTTATGTTTGTAACATCTAATTCGTTGAGCCCATGCTTGAATTTTCTCAGTGCCGCAGTTTACAGTGCGCGGCTCAGGACGTAGATCACTCGGAAGGAAAAGGTTCATAGTCAACGTTGCCACCTGGTAAGATAATTATCCTCTGGTCATGGGGTAAAGGTCTTAAGTAAGAAATCTTAGTTTGGAGAAAACATGGGTTAGATGATTGAGCCGCAATCTATATCAAGCTATATTTCCCAACATTTTTTTGTCATAAGGAGGCATTGAGGAATTTGGTCGTTTTACTGAAATAAAATAT
This sequence comes from Acheta domesticus, assembly GCA_031308135.1. Lineage (NCBI taxonomy): Eukaryota > Metazoa > Arthropoda > Insecta > Orthoptera > Gryllidae > Acheta > Acheta domesticus. The sequence continues at coordinate 52,416,145 of JAHLJT010009436.1, forward strand.
GAATACTTAATGAACCAATGATCAAAAATATCTTAAGTCTTACAATAAATATTTGTTACCAGACAACACCCGTCTTTCATTCATTATTAAAAAAGGTATCTACACCACCAACAGTTATACTAAGGATACTTAACTTGTAGTTTCAGTACTTAACCCAGTTTCGCCAAAAAATGACTTAAGAACTTTTACCCGATGACCACAGTATCGTTTTATATGATAATTTTGTTATGTGTAGCATAAACGATAGTACTAATGGGACAATCACTTGTAGGATAATTTCCACTACAAAATTATATATTATAAAGCCGCCTGAAAACATATTCTTCAAAACTCGAATTAGGTTCTCTAACACCCTATTCTGAGGTGGGTAGTGGCCGTTGCCCGAAAGAACCTCCACCATAAAGAGTTGCGACCACACATTGTTTGTATTTATTATTTTGTTTTATTTCTTAGATAAATTTTTACATACTAAGCCCGTGGGTGAAAGAACCATCAACTGATTTTTAACATAATAAAATATTTTTAAAACACTTAAGTGTCGGCGATGCGATAGTTTGAAGTGTTTTCAATACCCCCACTCCCCAGAAAAGCACCGATAACTCGCACTTGAAACCTCCTAAATAACTACGTCCAATAAGTCCAATGCATGTCCAATAAGTAAAACTAAATTATGTCGCAGTAAAATGAATTTGTATTAATTTTATTTGTGTTATATTTTAAAATGTATGATAAAGACGGAATTAGGTGGCTACGCAGACTGTACATAACGGTAAGATCAGGAACAATTTTTGTGTGAAGGAAGGGCGTACAGAACATTTTTTATACATTTTTACTTTCCCGTATACGTATATACGGAGTAATATACGTGGTATAGGGAAAGTTATGTAATGCTGCGGAAAATCGATTTCGAGATTTTAACGGAAATACACGTTTGGGGGTCCCCTGTTACCGAAAAAGAGGTTTTTGTCAAAACATCCGTCCCGTCCCGTCCGTCCCGTCCGTCAGTGAACAACACTAACGCCTAAACCATACGTGCGATTTTTTCCAAAATCATTATTCATGGTCGATCTGCTTCTACTGGAGGGACCGCGATTTTGAAAAAAAATCTTCAAAGTTTGAGGGTACTTTACATGAAGCCCCCCGGATATTTTCGAAATTTTCACAAAAACGGCTCCAAATTTTTTCTTTAAATTTCTTGTAAGGATCAGATACATTTCTTAGGATACAGATCTCATTTTCACGGTTAACTCTAAATTTTGAAAATTTCAAAAGTTTGAATTTTTTTCGGCATCTTTCTACAAGTACAAAATTGAAGATTGAGATTTTTCCTCCAAATAAAATTTGTTTTCCAAAGTGAGTTCTATCATTAAGGTCACGTATATATTTTGAAAATTATAGTAGTTTTCGCGCAATATTGCATGCAATATTTGCAATTTTAAAAATTACAAAAACAAGATTTTCTCAAAAACGGCTCCAAATGTTTTCTTTAAACTTTTGATAGGGATAGTGCTAAATGTACTTTATGATATAACATAAACGCCATATTGTTCTATTCTATTGTTTTTTCAAAAATCGCAAAAATGTAATTTTTTTGACTAGTGTCTCATGTCGTTAATATTCACACTGTCGGCAATTTTTTCACTTTATTATATTAATGAGTACATTTACATAATGTCAAGTAAAGTTTCTCGAGAACTCAATCGTTTTTGTGAAAATTGTCTCAAAATTCCGCATTTTCAGAAACGCTCAAACGCCATTTTCTCAAAAATGGTACCAAATTTTTTCTTCAAACTTTTCGAAAGGATAGTGCTAATTGCACTCTTTAATAGGACGTAAAGTTCGATTTGGGAGTATTTTTTTGTTTTCGCAAAAATGACATAAATGTAATTTTTTAGAGATATCTCACATCTTTAATATGCACAATACCAGCAATTTGTAAACACTATTGTATTTGTGAGTGTAAGTGCTTCAAATGACTTCAAATGAAGTGTTTCGAAAACTGAAACATTTTCTATGAAAAAGAGCTTCAAATTTCGCATTTTAGTAGCGCCTAAACTTACTTTTCTTTAATATTTTAAATTAATATTTCCTCTCTACCATTAGGAAACCGAAAAAATTAATAAAATGTCAAAGAAATGTACTTTGGACGGTGACAGATGCCAGTTGGCATTAGTAGGTGACAATGCGGAATAACTAGCCGAGACCGAAGGAAATAGAAAACTAATATAGGAAATTGTGTGCCATTCCGTAGCACCACTAGTTTTAAATTTAATTTTTTATTGCAGAAATGTTGATAAATTATGACAAATTAATATTACCGTTATGTAATACTAAACTAACACCCCTATCCTATGTAACGCTGCCTCAAACGCCCTCGGCCCTGTACAGTGTAATTTATGGATGACCCCTAAGAATGAAGCAACTGGGAGTTTAAGTGGCACTTAAAAAAAGAACGACCAGTTTTTTGATGAGTCAAAGTCTCCAGGGCCTTGAATGCATACTTGCATTGAAGCTTTCCCTTCTGCTAGGTGCAAAACCAAAGAATAATTTGAGAGAAAAATGTAAGGGTATAGGCATTCTCACACTATTTCAATACAAGCGCTTGGATGAATTCATTTAAGAAACCACCTGCCATTAATATGCTTAAATAATACTATTTCTTCAGTATTAACCTGGATGAACATCTCCAATACATTAATATTAATTGTATTTTATTTCAATTATTAAATCCAATGTACAAATTCGTAAGTATAGAAATACAGAGAAGATACCTTAACATTTTTAGTTTGTATCACAGAAAACTTCCCGTTATCGTAATTCCAAATATGACGGTACCAAGAAGTTTTCTAGCAGTATGGAACGATGCATGCATCGTGTTTGTCTTGTTATGAATGAACCGCCATCAATTTCAAACGAGATATCATATTATTACGAGTACAAAAAAAATTGTTTCAAAAACGTTGAATCGTACACTTTCTGTGTTTAAAATAAGTTTTTATTAAAATACATCGAATTATTAAAATCGTATTTTACATTGTTGGTATCTCTTTCTCTCTTATATATATATATATATATATATATATATATATATATATATATATATATTGAAATGTACCAACAATGTCTCGTCATAAATAATTACGAGATCGTGCCGTTTTAATTTACATCATTTACCTTAGGACTGTTATATTCTTGACCGTTCCGAATTTAGAGGAAACTATGGGCGCCAGAAACAGATTACGATAATTGATAATTAAAACCAATGCCTCCACAGCTAATCTTAACGAATGGATTAATGGTCCGGCTAGCTGGGTCAATGGGTCACGTAATGGATAATCACTATCACCTAGATAACCGATTATTTGGTCTGCCAACTATACAGTATGGCGAGGAATCTGAAAGGAAATAATTATATATATCTCTAACTACTTATCAGTTGTGATTGACTAAATGAAAATCATCTTTTCATTTCCAAAAGAAAATTTAACAATTTATTGACTTGTATGAACAATTATTCTGCCTTTAGGTCATGCATGACCTCGTTTAAAAATAAAACCTTTGTACTGCAGTACTTATCTAAATCTAATCTTGCCCGACGACGCCCTGCAGTATCTTCTCATTGGGTGATGATAATTCCAAGTCCAGCTTCTCTCTTGTAATCTTGCGACGCTGCCGACGAATCCAGCCCTCACTGCCTCGAATATTCTACCGGTTCTTAATTAATATTCACAGTTCCTAGTTCTCCCCAACTACTTGGTAAAACATTAAAGTTCAAAGTTCAAAATAAACACACCGCAATATAAAAAAAACTTTCAAAGTCCCAAGCGAATTTAAATGCTGCACATCAACTTTCAGAGTCCGAAAACCATTGATTCTGACGACAAACTTACAAGTCCCACTCCCCTAATATTAAACTCGCGAGCGATCCGCACCACTCGACGACCTCTATCAGAATGTCATTTACTCCTCCGGTTTTAGCTCTCCAAGCCTCGGTATCCATCCTTCATTCTTATTTTTTTAAACAAAACGACAAACTTCCGTAATGAGTCGACAGTCTATTCTCCCTTAGCCAATCCATCCATTTCTTACCAAATCAAGTAGCCACGCTCTCGATTGTCATTCCTTTCTAAACCAATCCCAAATTATCTTACTTTCCTGTCTAGCAGCGCCCTCCACAAGGCCTGACTGCAGTTTATTGACCTTGCCAACCACTACGCCGTCGTTGCTAAGGATGTATATTCCCATTTGCCTACCCTTACAACCCAACCCATTTACAGCAAATGTTACTGTCTAAATATATGATGTATTGGTATATCACAGCTTCCCCTCTCCAAGCGTCATTTGGTTTCCTGCAACCTAAGTAAATGACAAGACTACTTTAATAACTTTCTTCTTGCTTCATTACACTGTATTCACTAAAACTTTGCACTTTACACACCACATATCTTGTTTCTTGCAGCCTTAAAACTATTTACATTTGTCTTTGTAAATATGCCAACATAGTTGTGAACCATTTCATCGAGTATGTATTTAAACAATCGCTGCCTGCTATTTTCTTCCATCTTAATATATATATGTTAATTGAAAAATTCCTTCACATACTGACACAACGAATAGACATAACAACAAAAGAAAACTATTAAATACTAATATATATATATATATACAAAATACTATTTACAATTATTTATTCCTTGTCAAGAATATTTAATCATGGGTATCGTCCCTTTTATAAGGCTTAATATTCCTATAATTGTATGTCCCCATCTGTTGACCACTTTCATCCTTTAAAATTACAGCATTTTTACTCAATACTTTGTCAATCCGCAAGTCCTTTACACAAAGGAAAAAAATTATAAAATAGTTTTTAAATACCAACATCCAGTTGGTATGTATATGTGTATATATATATATATATATATATATATATATATATATATATATATAAACAAACTGGGTGTTGGTATGTATATAAGAGAAAAACTCCGACAGCGTTGGACCGATTTCCATGAAAGTTGGCACTTCTACGTGTTTTTTTCACCCAGAAGGTTTATGTGTTGTTAATTTTGTTGTAACTTCTCTACATGGTGCTGTAGAACAAAACTAATTATTCACGTCAAATGCAACCTGCAACACACTCGGGAGCATTTTGAATCTGTATCGTTAAATAACTCCTAAACGAGGCGTTCTAGGGCCTTAAAAACTAAAATTTTGAGGCTAGGCCCCAAAGAAACTTTTCTCACACCGTAATCTACAGAAAGAACTCTTCCGGAATATTCTATTATATTTTTGCTGGTCCGGCGCTTCCCGATATTATCTCAGCTGCTCAGAGACATACAGAATATGCAAGTAAAATTTTGTGAATGAGAGGGATAGAGAGCGGCAGGGACAGAGAGACAGACAGGTACAGGGTGAGGGAGGGAGAGGAGAGAGACAGTGAGGAAGGGAGATAGGAGGGGAAAGAAGGAAATGAAGCGCAGAACAACGTCTGCCAGGTTTTTCTAGTGTTCTTTAAAGTTTGCGAAATGTGACTAGTTTCTTACACTACTTTGTTTCAACCATTTGGCGTAATTCATGAAGTAAGATAATGTTTGCTGTTGTTTATCATGTCTCTCAATCTCCTTTTCCCCACAACTTTACTTTTGTGAAAGAAAGTGATGTTCCATGAGCCGCACTCTTGTGTTGATTCTGTCTCGAGTTTGAGTGTACACTTACAAATCAATATATTGAGCAACTTGGTTGCTAATGCGCAGTACAAACTATTCGCTTTCTACATTTCGTGATAGTCAACGATTTCCGAGAAAACTATTTGATTGTAGTTTAATTATCTAATAAAGAAAGAACAAAATATCCATTTTAAAATATATTTATATTTATGACATCTTATATTTACATTGGTTTTAAACATGGCCTCTCGAAATAACTGAGGCAAAATGTAGATACAATGATACTCTTCGTTAATGAGTGATTGCTTACATGAATGTCAGCAAATTGAGTATTTTATTAAATGAACCTTTATGGACATGGTGCTTGCTTATTGACCAAGGAGCGACGATGTGAGCGAAACCGAAACTAAGTGTGAAGGCAACTGTTCACAGGGCATCGTGGCTGCCGCAGTTAAATTACTTTTTACCCTGAATAGTAACTGAAACTAAATAATTAGCTTAATGAATGCTTTAAAAAGAATCGACACATTTGGCATTCGCCGAGCAGCGAGTTACTGCTCGTCCCAATTCCGACCAGCTGAAGTGTTCGGAGAATGTTCCCTTCCATTGATGTGTCCCAAAGACAGACACGTGGTGGATAGGGCGAGCACCAAATGTTCGTCACTCGTCAAATAGCAACTCATCCACGATACTTGGGATTCGGCGAGCGGTTGTTCGTTACTCGCCGAATAACGCATATGTGGAGCTGCCTTAATGTAAGGCATCATCTCTCGCAAATATCTCGTCGTTGTATTGAAGTGACTTACCCTGTCATGATACCCAGTTCACCAAACCTGTTTATTGAAAATGAATGTATGAATAAGCAGCAATTTTAGTTTTTGGTAAGTAAGAATACTCAAAAACTTTTCCATCTTAAATACTCCAGGTTCTCCATTCATAAATGTATTTCTCCTCAGTATTAATAAATTATACAGTAAATGCACAACATACAATATTTTACAAAGAACATTTCACTGAATGCACTAGTTTAGTTACTCATAAAACACGCACACATTTCGTTCAAAATTTCGAAATAGAACATTTTTGTGATTACCAAACTTATTACAGTTAATAGTGCACGAGAAAGTAAAAAATCATTCTTAGATTAAAAAAAATCGTTTCTAAAATTCAGTATTCAATATCCAAAATTAATTCAAATATGAATCTCTTTTATAATTACTTAAATTGAACCAAGAGGAATTGGACCCTTCAATAAAGTTAGAATATTATCACACATTATTTTGTTTCCTCAATTTCTCCAAAAAACGCCTCTTGTCTGGTATGCATGGTATTGAGAATTACAAACGTTTACTTTTGCCACTACTCCTTGGCTTCTAATGATAGAAATGTTCAGGGGTACTTATAGGAGACAAAGCCCTGCCCAAATTTGACAATTGAGTGCTATTAGTGCTGCAGACCATTGCACTTCCTGGGACCGAATACGATATTGGAGAGATTCATCAAATAGATATTCCATTGTGAGTTTCATAACAAAACAAACGTTATCTGAAGCGGCATTAAACAAAATCGAGGAATGCTAAGAGAATTAAACTACATTGACATTGAAATCACCAGCAAAACTTCACTGTTCTGCGCCTGTCACTATTTAACTTTCTCGTATCTGCTATGTAGGAAAAGAAAAAATTGTAATATTGCCTGAAGAAAACACAGCTTTTTCGATAGAAAAACACATTTTACGGGTTGCTGATACCGAAAGGGTATCCTCTTCTGAACGTAGTGTAGTCAGAAACCCACGTTTTGACTGTCCCTGATAAATAAAAAGTGTTTTTTTTTTCTCAAAACGTCCCCCTTTTCTTTTGGTGGATCAGGGATGTTGCTCATATGCAAACAGCCGGATTTGTTGAGTTATTCGTTGCTTGGATCTTGTTTGCTTAGATTCGAATCCCAGCGCGGGAACACATTTTTGCGGGATGGAAACTTTTGTGGGTTTAAGTAGTATTATAATATAACGTAACAATTACAAATAGAACGAGAAAGCACGTAATGTAGCACTACGAATTCATTTTGATTGCAAATCAGGTAAAATATTACGAACTCTGAGACAAACTATCGTTGCGTTTTTCTTTCAAATGAGATTTTATCCACCCTCAAACAAAACCAAGCAAACAATCGCTGTTCCTGCCTGTCTGGCTCGAGGGTAAAACACATTGCTCTCACTCCCACGCCAATCACGTATCTATCTTTCATCATTCTTTGGTCGAGGTAAACGGACGTGCTGTGATCACGGTTGAGCATTTTTTCTACAAGTATGTAGTGTCGCGTAATACTTTTTATACATTAGATTCAAAGCCAATTTGGTTGGCGTATAAAAAACTTTGTTAACTACAATTTTCAATGTGCATTCTTCAACCATTAACGTTGTGAAGCAACTTCCTAACAATTTGAAATATTTTTTAATATTGCTGGCTTCATGTTACGCAAAATGATAAATTAAAAAATCCAAAATGAACATGTTTGTGGGGAAAATGGAGAGAGTGGCAAAGTATATAAATTTAAAAAGAAGTCTTGAGATAAAAAGACAATAAATTAAGAAATCAAGAAATATTATCGAAAAGTGAGTGGAACTATAAATACATTTAAAATGTTTTTTTTCTTACCTTCCCTTGAATTTAGTCTTGCACTGTATACAGTGTTTGTAAGAGAAATAATTTATTAAGTCAACAAAAATTGCAATAAAACTCCCGATTCCTTGAGAAGTTAAAAAATGATCAGTCTTTCGAAGGAAAATTTGTAATATCACTTCCGGGCATACTATCTTCTCGTACCTCTCAGAGTCATATTTACCCATTTTTCTAGTTTCAGAACACTTCGTGATGAATATCGTCGTAAACTCACTACTCTCTTGCCTCTTCTATACAAAAATAATTCACTAATGATTACAACAATCGACAAAACCAAACCCATGACGAGAATGGCGAAGGCCCCGGACACATTGTCGAGGGTGAGGGGCGCGGGATCCTTGCTGTGGTGGTCGTGGGCGGTGACGGACTGCATGGCCTTGCTGACTTTGCGCCTGGTGACGCCGTCCATCCAGAAGTTGACGAAGCCCGCCGCCTGCAGGCGCAGCAGGGCCGCGTTGAAGAATGGCGTGAGCGGCGAGGCGCGGGGGCAGGCCGAAGGACATGTAGAAGCGGCTGAGGCACTGCTTGAGGGCCACCATGTGGAAGTACTGCTCGTCGAGGATGGGGTTGCCCTCGATGAAGAAGGTGGAGCCGATGACGGGGCCGAACACGACGTAGTCGCCTTTCGCCACCAGCGACACCCGCTCCGCGGCGTCCCGCTCCACGTGGAAGCGCCCGATGAACTCGCGGGAGAGAGGCATCTGCACAACACGCATTGTAATGTAATTCGTTAATTTTTGTTATCGTGTACATAAACACGTGCTTTCCCCATAGTAACAAACCTAAAAAATGAAGCCCGGTCGTAGCAACAGCAGAGCGAAATTGTCGATACGGATTTCACCATTGCTCTTTAATTAATGATTCATTGCTAGAGAATGTATTCTCCCGAACAGTCAGACAAACTTTACATGAAAATTTGTTTTACAGATATTTACATTATGTAATATTGGAAATGACATGAATGGCCTCTGCTAAATAGTGACACGGTGGTGTGGTATATACACATACATAAATCGTAGTATAAATAAATACGTGTATTACAGTACCGCCGTGCAACCATGCATATAACTTCTGAATTCAAAACAATCGTCAAAGGACATGAACTCAAAATTGCTGCTCTACCAGTCATGGCCTACAAACCAGGGAACTCGTACATTTATGATTCGGCCATGAAATAGAATCACGAGAACACATCTATTAGCTAATCGACACAAAACAAACCAAGACACTGCAACCATGGTTCTTCTATAATACACAACAAAATTGAGCAAGCAATTAACAAAGCATGTAGCAATTTGCATTGCATTTGGCGGATCGGCTTGAAGTAAAAATATGGACTCCCGAAGAGATGCATTAATTTATTTTGCATTCTGATTGATCAGAATTAAGGCTTCTGAATAAATTTCATTATAAAGAACGTATACCGACCTCTGAACATGTGGCTTTATGGTGGGTATAGGGGTTAATTCGAAACGTGTTAGATCAGAATAGCCAACTGCCAAAATTAGTAAATAGTAGCGATTTACAGAAGTACATAAGATGACCGTTCCGCGGGAAAGACGTGATAATTGGACAGAGATAAGAAAACAGGAACATTAAAGTATAGAATTGCAACTTCAATTAAATGTATTGACAATTTGTGATTCAGTTTATTTTCTAATTGCGTTATCTCCACGCCCGAACTCCGTTTTCCACACGTCCCTTAATATCTCTGGTTAATATTTCATTCCATTAGTGAAAATTAGTAGAATTTCATTCTCGAATTCCTATGATTAAATTATTTCGAATGAGGGAAATATGATAAATTATAAGATAAACCAAAGAATTACAAAAGCCAAGTGTGTTTAAACTATTGAATGGCGCCCAACGTGGAAATTTTTCCTCATTTTTCCAAAACGTTAAAATCTTTTTGTACGTACATTCCCATTCCAAAGGCATGAAAATTGATTTCTGCTCCTAGTTAGAAAATGTCGTCTGGTACCAAAAGATTAATGTTAAGGTGAAAAGAAAATATTTTGCAAAGCAGGACTGTTTTCCCACCTCCCGCAAACCTTATTGCTCCTTCGTTTGTCACTGGGAGTCTGGAAATCACTTGATGTATCTATGAGGCTGTGCAGTGGCGAGAAAAAAAAAACAATTGAAAATATGTGTGATATTAATAATTAGAAGTACAATATCAATAATAGATCACATATGGACGGAAAAATGAAATTCAAAAACATCCTAACTATAATATTGAACCTCCAATTCATCTGGTTGGATTCATAGTTTGTGAATGAAATGATGAAAGTAATATCGTTTTAAGTTTTTAGCATTGTGTCATCGGGGTCCTATAATATTTTCGAAATTCTTTTGACCCAAGGTCTTTCAACTAGCTCATTAACATTTCTAAAAGTACCTCTTCTTCCAGCTGATTTCACCCTCGTTCTAGTAGGTAAAACAATCTCGCTCATAACAGACTTATCTGCCCGCACATACCTGTGTATCGACGAGGTCCGACATGAGCATTTCGTAGTGGAGCCCCCACTTGAACCCGGCCTGCACTAGCTTCTCGAAGGAGTCGATAGGGTGCGGCGGGTGCACCACGGTGAGGTGGGAGACGAGCTTGCTGCCATAGGCCGTCACCAGCAGCACGCTGAGGAAGCTCCAGCTGGCGATGACCGGCCGCAACACGCCCCGGGGCAGCGTCTCGGGGAAGGACGTGGCCAGCAGCTGCCCCAGCGCCTGCGAGAGGCTTCGCGCCACCCCCTCTGCGCACAGAGGTTTAGTGCAGGATGTAAAGTTTAATTGTCTTGGGCTATTTAATCACATTTTGTCTTAAATTCTCTGGTGAAACTGATGAATTAAACACATTATTCCATGAAACACGGTTTCAATAAACAAATGCAATTAATTCATTCCAAATTGCGGTGTTCCTTTTATCTAACTGGCTTGTTTTTCCACCAGTCGATTTACTTTGGACAAGAGGCTTTCAAAAAATTCAATAATAATAATTTTCCTGAGAGACCACATGTGACGGAAAGGTGCTGTGAGAAGAATCCAAGCTAATGGAAAAATAATCATAGGCTGCGAAAGGTAGAAAGAAAGGTCCCGACTGCAAATACTCAAGGTAGTGTTACAGATGCTCCAGAAAAACCAGATTTGGAAGGAACAGCCTCATGTATAGTATAACCAATATTATCTCTCAGAAACCCTGAGAATTTGGATTGGACGGATCTCTCAATTGGGACGGGCTGCGTGATAGATTTCGTAAGGAAGAGACCGAATATCTCTTCCCAGCAGTCGAAAAAACAAGCTCTAAGAACTGATGCAAGTAAGACGCAGGTAACCACTAAGGTAAGGAATAAGTAGGTAAAGCTGCAGAGAACGGCAAGTACAGACGGTGTAAACAAAAACAAAACAATTCTCTTTCAGTGCCTGCAGCAAGATTGTACAGACCATGACCGGTTGCTATTCTATTAACCCTCGGCACTCGCCGATTTCCTGTGGATTTTTTTTTCGTACCGCTGCAGTATCGCGGTGTGGATACAAGTGCTTTGCATGCCGATTGTAAACAACCTTTCTATTCCTGCATTGTTCGCGTTCGTAGGTGGAAATGTCCGTGGATTGCTTCGACTTCTGGACAAAGTTTTGACGAATTGTATGATATAGTGTGT
>JAHLJT010009436.1:52428247-52475911 GCA_031308135.1 Acheta domesticus
AATATGTACATCATTGGATTCGTCTTTTTACGCTCGTCATGGTGAAAAAATATGTATAGTTCCATTTGAAAAAACAAAGGTACCTAAAAAATCTCGTAAAATACAAGTGATAAAATAGAAATTAATGCACGTATCAATTAGCCCCTTTCCCTCATGCACTTCCGTGAAAACTGCATTGCAATAACTTCAACCGTTCAAAAGTTATAGGAGGTGCTAGTTACGTGACTCACCCTGTATAATTACTTATTTAAAAAATTGAAATATCCCGGAACAAAACACACTCAATTATAAACCCAATTATTAAATATCTTTGCCTCGAGAACAATTTCTAAGGTGCAATACGCAAAGACTAAGTCCAAAACATAAATAAGTAATTTATAATACAAAAAAGAAGATTTTTATAGCATTTTAGACTAAAACATTCACTTTAAAAGTCTCAAACTACACTTAGTGGAAGCCAAATAATCTGACTTATCACTTCGTTGCAGCGCGTTCATGGGTAAGTATGTAGGTATAAATATACCATTGTGAAAGAAGGTCGTTGACTTTCAAATGTAAATACAAAGTACTTCTCGACACGGTCTGCTATGTTAAGTCGAACGTTGCCACCCGTTGCACAAATGTACCCCCGTTTTGAATTCACAAGATCATTCACTCAGTGACGTAGCTAGGGGAGGGAGGCGCACTAGGCAGATGCACCGGGCGGCAGAGTTGAGGGGCTACACAATTGGACCCAAAGCAAAAATTTCCTCATAATCTAGGATGACCAGATTTTTGACATAAAACAAGCCATTTCTGAAATAGGGAAGAAAAAACTGGGCAAAACGGGACATGCGCTTACAAAGAAAATGTGCTTCATATGTGACTGCCCGCATCAATGAGAGAAATACAAAAGTACTTTTTATACATAAAAAGACATATTTTAAAAATCAAGTAGTAAACGATCTGCTGAACATGAACTTGAACATGAACGAACATGAACGAACATGAACTTGTGGTTTCTGAATCAGGAACATCACTATAAACTTTGTAAGCAATTGGCCGAATGCTTCCAAAGGCGGCCACGACGGAATAAGCCCGCGCGCGCCCACCACACGCGTCAATATATCTGCTGAATCAGCTGTGCTGATGGTGCTGATCACAGCATTCCCTACGAGACACTGGATACAGTCAGCGCAGTGCTTCCAAAGAGCTTTACATGCGATCCCTACCCCATCTATTGGTGACATAATAATTACGTGCTCATTTTGGAAAGATAAGATTGTCGCGCCCGATTTAAACTGTTTGTACTTTGAATACAAGTAAATGATTCTAAAGTACTGGTCAAGTGGTATTTAAAAGAAACGATAGGGGAAACAATGCTTCAGGGGAAGCAAGAAGAAACACATTTAAATTGCAACATTGTTGTTCAGCCATCATGCTTGAGAACTCTTACTGAAATTGACAATTGCACCATTTCCATAGAAACTGCAGCTCCGTGGCGGCACGTTGACGAAAGTAGAAGGGCGCGGATGACGCACTACAGTGTTACGTATGGGGAGAAATTAATGGCAAGTTTATAACGAAATGAATGTTTGATGGTTATTTGGCTGTGTTTGTAGTACAATTAGTGAAAAGGTAACAACCATCACTAATCCTTGTTATCTTCATTTTGATCATGGCCATGAATATACTTTTTCTGTTGCGAAAAGACGTCTCATTGCGAATAGTGGTTAAATTCTATCTCGTTACCGGAATATAATATACCTTTTTTTTTCAAAGAGATAACTAGAGGCGTTCTCTCGTTATCTGTCTCTCTTACGTTGTGTCAAGACCATCATCTCAGAGGGTACTTATTTTGTGCTTTTCACTGCTCAAAGGTAACTAAAAATTAATGAGATGTGGTAAAAAGTTCAAGAAATTGTCTCCATTTTTAGTAAAAAGTGTTTTGTTCTCTTCCTGATAATGCCAATTTTATTTGTGGTGATAGATTGGAATTTTCACAAAAGTAGTTGTTTGAACTCTTCTTGAAATATAGGACCATGAAAGTTGTAACTAGAACTATTACAATTTTAATGATTGTCTATCATACATTTATTGATAAAAATATTGCAATTATTTATAGACAATTAGGATTTTGTTGGGAAAACTCATATTAATTAAAGTCAAAATTTGAATAAAAATAAACTTGGTTTATTTTTCACATTTTGTCTTGAACTACATTTTGGAGATCAATACATCTCCATCTTCAGGTACATGTTGTGGCTTTCATAAATTGTAATTCAAAATTTTAGAAATATGTTTCCGAAGTGAAAGTTTTAACAATGGGAATACTAGACTGTGGATGATAATGATGAAGATTAATGGTTGAATCAATCGTAGAATTTATTCTATTGATATATTACGGTCTTATATCCATATTTGACCAAATTTTGAATTACATTTTATGAAAGCAATGTACCTAAGACGCATTTACCTCTGAAATGTAGTTCAACACAAATAAAAAACAAACAAGTTTATATTTAAAACATAAACCTATTTTTATTCAAATTTTAACTTTAATTAATGTGACTGTTTTCCCAGTAAAATCCTGATTGTCTACAAATAATTCGAATCTTTTAATTATTAGTTATAACTAGAATTTTAATACAAAGGCCTATTGAAAATCTGTGTAATCAAGATGATCAGTTGCAAAGAATTAACAATATACACTCAATTTTTGTTATTATATGTACTTATTTGAATTTAAATTTTTAGGAAGTTATTTTAATTTAGCTACTAAAACCAAGAAACTGAGATAAATGGCAAGAATATATGTATTAATTGACTAAGCACTTATGGGTCTTACATTGTTTTCTTTTATGCTATAATTGTTTTATGTGTTTTTATTGGTCTAATGTTGCTGTATTCAGGTTATCAAGTTAAGATGAAAAATTACACTATTAATAGCCAGTAATAGTGGAGAGCAAATTGTAGTAATATATAAAAATGTAATGACCTCATGAAATAAGAAACACATTCATAATAATAATAATTTATCATTAAATGAAACAAAAAGTTAGCAGGAAAATTTATTTTAATTTTTGTAATAATTTACATTTTAGTTATTAGTTTTGATATTAAACATTTTATTTTTAAGAACCTTTACGTTTCTTATTTCCATTGAAATTTTCATTTTTTATTTCCATTTTAATATTTTGAACAGATATTTAATTAAGTTCTCAGAGGCCGTGATGTAGAAAGTTGAAATGAGGCCCCTAACTGCAATTACTAAATGAGAAATTAAGTTCTAAATCTATTGTTGTAAGAATAAATAGAGAAAACAAATAGAGGTTGTTGGTTGTTTTGTGTTTTTGTTGTTGTTGTTGTTGTTGTATGCCAATCCTTGTTTGGGGAGCTTCTTATTAGGGGCCAATGACTGGCAATCTTCTTACAGTGCACTGGATGCACCAGCCTATCTATGCCTCTGGTTTTTCAGAGCATTTCGGCATAAATGATAAAAGTACACTTAAGAATAGCTATGAATTAAAATTCACTACCTTCAAAAAGGTAATAATCTCTATTATCCATTTTTATTATTTATGCTACATGAATTAATTTTACCATAATTGTCAAACGTGTGCAGGAAGATTTAGAAAACATTTATTCATAGAAAAATGTACAAGTTACCTTATAATATCTGTACAATTAGAGAAAAAATTGTGAAAAGTATTTAATTTCACAATGTAACTATAACTTGATCAAGAAATTCAGAATACTATGGTTGGATTCATAATTTTAATGTATTGTTTTGCGGTCAGAATTTATCACTTGAAATACTCAATGGTGCTTTTCAAGATGATAATGAAACTCGAAAACAAAGCGTTTTCAGACTGATAACACAGATTTAGAAAATCAAAATCTATGGAAACTGCCATTTTTCTCTTCTTAATGATGTTGATTTATTAATGGATCAAAATTAAGCACTTTTTGTTATATTTTAAGGTCTTTCAAAAGCTTTTGATTCCATTGGCTGTAATGTCTTGCTTTCAAAATGAGCTTCATATGGAATTCGTGGTAATGTGGTTATCCTCGTTCCTTAAAACATCAATTGCAAAAAGTAGAAATGGCACGAAAGAAAATTATTTTTTGATCTTTCCAATTCTCTGTCAATTGGACATGGGATCCCATAGGGTTTGATCTTAGGTTCTATCTTCTTTCTTTTATATATAAATGATGTACACTTGACCTTTAAAATGGAAGATCAGTTCAGTTTGCCGATGTTACAAATAGTATTTGCACAAAGGAAAAATGGTTTTAATGCATTTTTGCATTTCAAACCAGCAATAGCATGTGCCATTGAAAATGAACAATATGCAATAAGCTGATGTTAAGGTAACAGAATTTTTGGTCTCTCTAATCAAAGAACCGTTTTCACTTCTCCCCATAGCTTGTCACACACAGTTTTAAACTGTTTTTGACGCAAATAAATAAATAAATAAAATACAACTGAATTTAACACTGAAATTAAGTTCATTATGTTACACAATCAGAATTCTTTCAAATTCTGTCAGCCTTCATGCAGCTCATTGCATGTATTTTGCAAATGTACATTCCTACCTGAGGTATGGCAAAATATTCCAGAAAGCTCATCCTATAGGGATGAGGCTTTTATATTGCAGATAATATTACTCAAATAATAAGCAAATGCTAACCACCTGATTCCTGCAAAGTTCTCTTCATTGATCTTGGAATCTTACCATTTCCATGTTTATTTATTTAAGAATGAAGTGGCTGTAGCTAGAAAAGCTAAATCTCCAAAAATTCAACAGGAGGTTCAAAAGGATCTTCATTTGTAGAATACTGTTCAAAAAACTGCTGTGGAATTTTACTTGTTAGTGTAGTTGCTTTGTAGGTTGCTACTTCTTTTAAAAGTGAAAATAGCTTCACATTGGAACTAAACTTCTAGTGTTTCTGGTAACACATATTTTGGAGTGAGGAAACCTTCCAAAATCATTTTTTGCTGTACTTGAATGTTGATATTCATGTACTCATCAATTATCTATTTGGTATTTTAGGGTCAGATTAATCCCACTTTCACCAGCTAGTAATGTTCCTAGACTGGGTCATGTTTTTGTTAATTATCAACAGCTGGAGGTAAGGGAGATATGTGGATGGCATGGTGTATTCCCATCCCCATACCTATCATACTTGGCCTGTCTGAGCTTTGTTTCCTCACAGTTACAGTCACTGAGTCCATTTGTGTTAGAAAGTCACAGCTCACTTTTGCCCTGGCCAGGAATTGAAACTCTTCAATTATGATAACATAAAAATGGAATTATAGATGCTTTTAGAGCAGAATATATAGTAATCCAACATAAAGGCTATGAAAATATAACTTAAAATTTCAGGATGTTGAAAAAACATAGATATATAATGACTGTTTTGTTTCCGATATTTTATTTCATAATTGAATTCTTATAATTCTGAATTTGCTCATTGGCCTTATTCATTTTTCTCCCATAGTTAATTTGTAATCTATTATTTACTTATTTTATTGAATAATTGCTGTGTTAAGTGGTGGTTTACTTCATTACATTTGAGGAGTACCTGCACAAATAATTTTTCATGATGATGGTTGCTTTTACAGAAAAATTTAGAACACCAGAAAAATGTTGTGTGGTGACATTGAAGATTCTTTATAATAAATCTAATCTAAAACAGAAAATGACACACGTGACATCTATTTTGATATACATAGGAGTCTTCACTCATAAACAACAACAACAACACACATTAACTGTTAACATTCTGAGACAGGTTGCCAGGTTAATGTATGGGAAGTTGAATATTTTGAATACAGCATCATCATGGATGAATACTCATCCATAAGATCATTTCATCATGAAATCCCTAAAATACATTAAAAAAAAACATTGATTTTATGCTCTTAATTTTCAATTTCTTTCCAATACGTATGGTAAATTTGCAAAGAATTTTTTTTCAATCCATGTATCATGACATCTTAATTGGAAGTAGTACAATAATTAAGAACATTTACCATTATTTTTACAACTTTTTAATAATAATAATAATAATAATAATAATAATAATAATAAAGTCACATATACAATTACAATCGTGTATGACGAGTCAAAGATGGTTTTGAAAAGCCTATCCATTTTAAATAAGTTTAAAAAGACTGATGTTGAAATTTCTACATTTAAAAATCCTGGCCATTTGCCAAAAACAAAAATTTCAGCAAGGATGAAGTTTATATAATATAATATTCATGAAAAATCCAAATTTATAATAGCACAGAAACCCTAATTGTAACTATGAATTTTCAGTTAGTCATAAGAAAAATTTTCTAGCATTTAAGCATTTTGAATTGTTCATTTGCCAGTTGGATACTCAGAATATTATATTTGGAAGTTAATTGCAAAATCTTTGAAGAAACCTCACATGTTTTCTTCAAGACTCTTCATAATTTTTCAGATTATGTATCTGCTTCAATATTTGGTGGTTGTGAGAATGAATATTACAATTAGATACTATTTAGAAATACCTATAGAACATTAATTAGGCTATATATTTTCAGAACAGCTGCAAATCTTGAATTGGCCTGAGGCTCAGGCCTCTCATCCTGTAGTCAGTGATGATGATTGGGCTGCTGATGCTGATGAAAATGAAGACGATAGAAGGTAAGCAATGTTTTTCATTTTTGTTTGGAATTTATGTTCTCTTATTGTGATTTCATATTTCTTAAAAAAATTAGTGTTCAGTATTAACTAAAATATCAAGATTTTTGCACATTGATTTCCAAACTTGTCTTGTAAAAATTGAGACCACTTCTTTCTTGAACACATCGGACTATCTCTTCTGTTCTTGTCCTTGTTTGCGCCAGCCATATCTTGGATCCCAAGAGTAGCATAAGGTTTATCATCTTGACAGGCAACATGACCACTCCAGCACCATTTAAGTTCAAGGACACAATCTTCAGTGTCTTTTATTTTTTTCTTCCTGATCTCGTATTAATTGAATTCCTATTAATAATAGTCCTCCTAACTCCTGGATTCCTATTAATAATAATCAAATGAGATGGAGAAAGTGAAGACATTTATCAAATGAACCAATTGCTAATAATTCCCTAATGCCAACAATAAATTTAATAAATTTCAGTGTGTTAGGCTTGAAGTCAATGAGGTATTCAGATGAGAAAAGGCCAATCCAATAGTAATGCTGAGTTCCAAAGAATATTCTCAGGATAAAAGTATGATTAATGCAGCAGAAAATAATGATGTGAGAATGGAAGTAAATTGTTTGGGTGAATACTGGCAATCAATAACTGTTATTGTAACTCACAAAAATAGAGTGTAACCAAAATTCTAGATCAAGTATATTTTTGAACACTTGTCAACCAAAATGGAAGATAATGAAGTACAAAATATTGATAGTATTGAAAATAGAGCAAAAAAGATTCTTTATTCTTATAAACAAATCACAAAACTAATATTATTATACTTGAAAATTTTTTCAAACGTTCCTTTTTGTTTTGGTTCATTAAATAAAAATTAGGCTAAGCACATATATGTTAATTGCATTATTGTTGTAATAGCAAGGAGTAAACATTAAAGGAAAGAACAACAAATAACAATCACAATTAAAATAATAAAAAAAAATTATACTTCCCATGTACCATTTCCCATTAAACAGACTTCACAGTTAATCACAAGACTGATGTTCAAAATTTTTACTATAATTTTGTGGTCATGGGGTAAAATTTCTTAAGTCAAAAATCTTAGGTCGCCAACGCTTTTACCTATGCTCAACGCTATTTTCCAAAGCTTTTTTGTCGTTAAGGAGGCAACATTTGAATTTGGTCATTTTACTAAAATAAAATACAGATACTTAGCTTGTAGTTTCAGAACTTAACCCAATTTTTCCAAATTTGATTGAAGAACTTGTATCCCATGACCACAGAATTCATTACTTTTATCAAAAGACTCAACAATATCAGCTTTATTAAAAAAATTATAGAAAATATTGTGAACACAATAATGTATTAGGAAGACATTTCATATGGAAAAACAACTAGTGTATTACATACTTTCTTATATTATTGGTAACAGTTTGGTAATATTAATATTATATGGCTCCTTCTATCATATGTGAACACTTCAGCAGTCACTCAAATAATGGAAATGATATTACCGAAAATTATGCAAAACAACCAATATCTTAAAGTATGCATTACATGATATAAAGATATTATCATTTTATTTTAATAGTTAATCATTATAAGATTTCTGATAAAAGAAAAAATTGTTTTAAGACATAAATCTGTAACTTCAATTTAAAGGGTTTGACACAGGTTTGAAATTGAACTTTGTCATCAAGCTAGATAATATTACATTCAAAAAATTTACATGAAATAATTTAAAGATACTATAATGAGGAATATATTGCATTATGTAAAGCTTTTAAATTCAAAATCAAAAGTTAAGGACAGATTTGAAAATTAATTGAACTTTAGCAATTCTTGAAAATTCGGAGTTAAAAAAAATTGGCCTCGCATCAAATTTATATGTGGCAAAGAAGTAGTGGTGATAGAGCAGCGTTTAAAAAATTACACAGGTCCTTTTCAGTGAACTCTGCTCATCCAAAATTTGAAAAAGTTTAAAATTGCAAATCCACACATTGATATAGAATTTTCTCTTCTGAATTAAATCTGTTCTAAGGTGATAAATACTTCAAAAAGGTTATACGTATTTTTCAGAAATGAATAGTTTTGTGAAATAACGGCAATTAAAAAAAAATTCTCGCAATTTTATCTTAATTTTTTTTTCTCATGTTGAGCAATTTAAAAATGGCACAGGCCCCATTTTTGTTGATTGCTCTGCATTTTCAAAAACGGCAAACCTTCAAAATTTTCTGTGCCTTCTACAACAGTATTGATGATAGTCTATTTCTTAATTAAATCTGTTCTTTAAAAGTAGGTCTTGAAACAACATCAATCAAAATCTCTGAATGTTAGAAAATTGTGAATATTCTGATTGGTTAAGTGCGGTATGGTTGTGTTTTTACCTGAGATTCTGGTGGGGTAAGGAAATTGTGAATGGCAGGCTAAATCCAGTGATGTAGTGTGGCTGTCAGCCATCTGGTACAGAGGAAAATTTTGCGGTCCCCTTATTTAGGTATTTCAATTTAAAAGACTGAAATGTACAGGAATTCTGAAGAACTTTTCAGCAAGAACAATCATCATCATTGTGTATTGTACATAATATAAATGAAGTCATGTGTATATGTTTTACAATTTAATAATCACATTTATTACAAAAATTCTTATACACTTACATTGAAATAAGATCTAGAACACTTAAGATTGTACCTTAATGATTGACAAGATTAAGTTATAATTTAATATAAAACATAAATCAACTTCCAGTTAGAACACCCAAATAGAACAATACTGTTACTATTTATATTTTTATTAAAAAATAATGTAATTGTTAGAAAGTAGAAAGAAAACTTCTGTCTTCAATTACAACTTTATTCGTCTATTATTTTCTTAGAGCAATTGCACTATCAGTGTTTACAGCATCACATTGCTATTGCTCAATAGGCAAGATAGCTAGATTGGTTAGCCTTAAAGTACTCTTTATTGATCTTTAATAATTTTTTATCAATTTCAATTTTGAAAAACTTCTCTCACAGCTGGTATTGCTTAAGGCAGTTGTGAGGAATATTGGGAGCATTATTATAATATTGGGCAGAGTATCTTTTAGCTTGGATTTCACAATAAATTTTAATAATTCGGGTGGGTTTGCAATCATTAATTCATTTTTGTTGCCTTGGCAGCAATAAAAGTCCTCACTTGAAGTCGTTCCAGCTTGAAGTCCTGCTCATCAATTTCGATTGATGCATAGTCAATATTACATTTAGTATAATCTAGTAAATAGCTGGTGTTAGATAAGCAAACTTATCCACCAAATGCTGTTGCAGCTACATATATTACAAATATGCAACACATATTTTTACAATTAATTTGTTCAAGATATTATTATTATTATTATTATTATTATTATTATTATTATTATTATTATTATTATTATTATTTTTTTTTAACGAGGGGAAAAATGCATTATGCACCGTCAGGGATAAGGTGGGCTATCCCTGGTGTGTGGGACCCTCCCCCACTAAAAAAACCCTCTCCTCTTGGGCCCATGCCTCTCTCCACGGAAACCGTCGCGAGACATTACTTCGTGGCAGAGAGACAGGCGGTTAGATGGGCTGCAACCGCACTTAACTACGGAGCCTTTCTTCCTTCCGTTTCATAACGAAAGTGAGGAACTCTTGAATTAAGCTCCACTGTTCACTTGATTGGAGCATGAGTTCCACCAAGTTCGATGGGGAGACATCCGCACCCAAGGCTTCGTTTAGGTGTCTTCTCTGTGTATCCCATGCCATGCAATTAAATATAGTGTGCATGGCATCGTCGTCTTCATAACTGCAAAATTCACATTTGCGATCAGTCGCTCTTTTAAATCTGTGCAGATAGGATTTAAAGCTGCCGTGTCCTGAGAGCACTTGGGAAAGGTAATAGTTCACTTCCCCGTGTCTTCTGCTGATCCACGGTTCGATACGTGGTATCATCGTGTACGTCCACCTTCCTTTGGTGTCGTTGTCCCACCTCGCTTGCCAGTCTGCCAGGAGGGAAGCCCGTGCTTTCTTCTTTATGTCCCCTTTCGTCCTGCGCGGAGGTCCGTCACGAACGGGGTCTGGTAGCTTACGTTCTTTGTAGATCTCCGTCTGCTCTCTCGCCAGCAGGTCTACGGGAGGTACACTGGCCAGTACCCCACTGCGCTGTCAGAGACCGTGCGGTAGGCAGACGCTATTCTCAGCGCCAGCCTCCTTTGTACTTGCGTGTACTTCAATCTTACACACGCTTTGCCAAGTTTATCGGCCCACACTGGGGCCGCGTACAGCAGTTGTGAATGAACTGCACAAGCAATCATTCTCCGTTTCGCCTCTTTTGGACCACCCACATTTGGCATCAATCTGGAGAGGTCGGAGCATGTCTTCGCTGCCTTGTCCGCAGTCTTGTTAATATGCGGACCAAAGCTCAGTCGCTGGTCGATCTCGACTCCCAAATAAGTTATGTGGCGTCTCCAGTTGATGTTCACGTCCCCCAATCGAATGTTTGGGGAGCGGAATGCTCTCCGGTCAGTGATCAACACGGCTTCAGTTTTCTCCACAGCCATGTGTAGAAGTCTCTTGTCAAGCCACCTTTTAACCCTAAAAAGGGTTATTATTATTATTATTATTATTATTATTATTCCTCTAGATCACAACTAAAGATGTTATGTGTCGACTGAATATAAAATCTACTCCAGGTTGCAACCAGCTACCTAAGGAGCAGATCTAGGGACTGTCGGTGCCTCTACCATACTTTGCGCAAAATGTGGGCTGTTCCAAATAAAGCGATTTCTTGCACTTCCCAGTCTTTTGAATTACCTGGGAGTTTAGACAAGTTCTTACACAAATTTTGCGGAACAAATCCCAGAGCTCCGATAACAATCGGTATGACCTGTGCTTTTGCGCCCCACATTCGGCTGATCTCGATTTCCAAACTCTTGTATTCAAGACTTTTCTCTGCCTCTTTGGTAACGTTTTGATCGTAAGGTACATCAACATCGACAAGTAAACACGACTTTTTCTCCAAATCCCGAATAACTAAGTAAGGTTGTTTGCCGCTATCGTGCGATCAGTTTGAATTTGTTGGTCGTACAATATCGTACACAATCCAACAGACGCCACCGGTTTTGGTGAGTGTTCGTACCACTTGGGGCATGTTTTTGGAACTTCGAGGGCGGTACAGATCTGCCAGTGGAGATAGCTTCACACCCTGCCGTGTCTTTTCAAGTATTCAGTCTTTGCTAGGATTGGATAAGCTGAGACAATATGATCAATGGTTTCTACGTGTTCCTGGCAAAAGCGGCATTTATCATCTTGGGAAATTTTGAGAACCGCTTTATCATAATGTCGTGTTCTCAACGCCTGGTCTTGGGCAGCTATTACAAGTGCTGCCGCTTCTGACTTCATTCTTCCCCTTTTAAGCAACATAAATTATTGATCTTTATTGATCTGTGCTCTGTCCATTCATTTCAAATAGTCCGTGAAACGGTTTGTCTTTCCACGATTTCTTTAACATTTTTTGTGTCTCACGTTTCTTGTTAAGTAGCATCGGAAAATCAGGGTCTTTGTCACTCTGCGTGTCTTGCATAGTTTTCATTGCAATGCTTCTTGCTACACTGAGAATGTCTCTTGTTTCCCATTCTTCGGTCAGATTTCATGACCTGCCTGATTAGAAGGTTATCTTGATGGCTGACTACATACTTTCCCATTCCCACTATTGCGTTGTGCCAGGAGGCCTCTATTTGTCTGAGGCCTCTTCCTCCTTCCTTACGTGACACGTATTTTGAATATTTTTATTATCTACACAAATATAATCTTTGAATACAACATTCTTCTGAAACATCTAACACTATCACAGTTCTACAGTAATGCTTGGTGACACACTCGAATATTTGTAATAACGTTCTACATACGTCAAACAGCCAAAGAGATTACATAAAGAAAGTCAATGAACAAGTTATTAAATAAACAAAAAAATGCACAATATCAACAACGTAAAATCTATGTACATCAGTTCGAGTGTGGGAAACATGATGCTTTGTTAGCAGTTTTCTGATTTTTCGATCCATGATGCGAATTTCTTGCTCAGTCCAGTCCGCTAGTCCGAAACTGTATTCGACTATAGGCACCGCCAAACTACCTATTGCTGATATTGTATTCCTGGAATTCAGAGCGGACTGCAGGACCATCTCACTCTTCTGTAATACTCCCTGCGAATTCTCTCTTTCATTGTGTCGTTCGTGATGGTCTCACATTCTTCAATGCCCAGATATTTGTAAGTTTTACCTAGCTCAAGATCTTGAATCAGTGTGCGTATTAACTTCAATGCTCTCTGACATTGTCAGTTTGCCTCTCTGTAAATTGATTTTTGTACATATGTCAAGTCCAAACTTCATGCAGATGTCATTGCTAAAGTCATTCACTACAGACAGCATTTGGGAGAGAATCACTTCATTTTTAGCAAACACTTTCAGATCATCCATGTAAAACAAATGTGATACTGGCCTTTCATCACCATGGAGCTTGTAACCAAAGTCAGCTTGCGACACAACTGTCTAGATAGTGAGATCAAACTAATGCAAAACAGCAGAGGGGATAATGAATCTCCTTGAAAAATACCCCTGTTAATGTGAATACTTCTGGTTTCTACTGCTTCCTTTCCGCTGTGTATTATTAACCTGGAACTCCACAACTTCATACTAGCCTTGCAAAATTCAGTAAGTCTAGGATGAAGTCGATAGACCTCCAGGGTCTTCATAATCGAATCGTGTGGAACACTATCAAAGGCCTTTTGGTAGTCAATCCAAGCCATGCTCAAATTACGTTTTCGTTTCTTTACAGTCAAGATGATTTTATTCAGTAGCAAGATTTCCTTACAGCCATCAGAACCTTTACGACATCCTTTTTGTTCAGCTGGCATCAGATGCAGGGGCGGCTCGTCCTAAGGGGCCAGAGGGGCCGGGCCCCACCAATATTTAATAAAGCACAAAAATGTTTATATATATTTACAGTAATATCTTTGTCATAATTGTAGTACTTCATTGGAATTCTTTATTCGTGAACATCGACAATTCGTCCCCAGAACTCATTCCAAGTCCCAATAACCAAGAATTGAGGGTCATAGTTCCTTGCCGCACTCAAAGATAGCGTTAGTAGTGCTCCCGGGGCCCGGCTTGCATGGGCCCCAGACCGGTAATCCCACTCCGTTTACAAGGTCAGAGCCCTTTCGTAGTGGGTGCGACCACTGCTTGCTAATTTTAGCTGTCCTAGGGGCCCGCACCAGCGGGCCCTTCGCAGAGAAACGGCAGTCTGAGCGCGCAGTTTTCAAAGTGCACGTGAAGTTCTGCGCGCTGTAAGATGAACTCAATGGATTCATTACACTGTTTTCCGTTTTCTTCACTCAGATTTAAAGAAAAAAAAAGATATTAAACGGTTAGGAGCACATCAACCGATTGACTTATCATTTACACAAGTTGATGGAAAGAAGAAATAAACATTCTATATTTCGAGGTTTCAGAAAAAAATCATGGTTGACTGTGAGTGAAAACAAAGCTAATTTTGCTTTTATTGTTTATTATTTGGTGAGGGATTGTGGACGACAATAGGCTGTAAGGATCTGAAACATTTGAGCGAAAGGATAAAGAAACACAAAGAAAATGCATTGCATTTAGAAAATGCTTGCAAATTTAAAACATTTGGAACTGTGAGCATTGTTGTACAGATTGATTCGGCGATGAAAATTTCAATCAAGAAACATAATGAACAAGTCGCAATAAATAGACATTTTAGGTAGAATAACTGAGTGTTTAGTTAAGTACCATGGCACTCGACATTCATCAACTAGTAGCATTGAGAGGGCATGATGAATCTGAAGATTCAAAAGACCCTGGCAATTTTTTAGACTTATCGTTACTCGGCAATCTTGATAGTGTGTTAGATGATCATTTAAACAATTCTTCTATTTATAAATATAACTCACACATGACAAAGAAAAGAGCTGCTAAATTATATGTATGAAGTGTATTTGGAGGAAATGTAGAAAGACATGTAGCTGATTTTATTTCTCTGCAAGCCGTTTAAACAATTGGCATAACAAGCCGAAGTCAACTTGTCTTAATTTTACGATACGTTCCCTTTTCGAACTTTCATCATTCCGAAAGACAAGCGATGGCATTAGCGTAATTTTTGTAAAAGATCTTTTGTTTCCATTGACATACCAATATTTGATTAAGTGACTTAATAAAAATTCCTACTTCTGTTTTTTGTAGAAAACTTTAAAGGTATAATTAACTGATAAATAATATTAATTAAACAATTGATTAAATGATGATTCTTTAATTAAATAAGTTATTGATTCTGAGATGATATTCTTGCTTTTACACCTGGCCCCACCAGGAAAAAATGTCACGAGCCGCCACTGATCAGATGATTCTTCTCTAGATGTCTGTACATTTTGTCAGCTACGGCTGCAGTTATAACTTTGTATACTGCAGTTATAACTTTGTACTGATAGACACGTGATTGGCCTGCAGTTGTTCGCCAAAGAGCTGTCTCCCTCTTTGAGTAGCAAATACGTGATGCCGCATGTGAGCCACTTCGGGAGTTCCTTTGGGTTTTCTAAAATTTTATTAACAACCTTTGCTAGATATAATGTATTGCTGTCAATTTCTTAATCCAATATATCTGGATCTTATCAATCCCGGGGGATTTCCAGTTTCCCATGTTCTTAATTGCTTGGAAGAGGTTCTCTTCCGAGAATTCGTGAACATCTGCCACTTTTTCCACCAGCTCATCGCCAGCATCAACTTCAGATTGAATCCAAAATGCGTCTTTGTTGTAGGATCTGCTCTCCTCCCAGATTCCTGCCCAAAATGCTTTGACGACGGCTTTTGAAGGAGTGACAGCATTACCATTGGGTTTTTGAGTCAGATTGCGATAGAATCTCTTC
Organism: Acheta domesticus; assembly: GCA_031308135.1. Taxonomy (NCBI): domain Eukaryota; kingdom Metazoa; phylum Arthropoda; class Insecta; order Orthoptera; family Gryllidae; genus Acheta; species Acheta domesticus. Next base: position 52,443,852 of record JAHLJT010009436.1, read on the forward strand.
GCGTCTGTTTCAAACAACTGGTTCTGCACACGGAAATGTATTTTATGTTTGTAACATCTAATTCGTTGAGCCCATGCTTGAATTTTCTCAGTGCCGCAGTTTACAGTGCGCGGCTCAGGACGTAGATCACTCGGAAGGAAAAGGTTCATAGTCAACGTTGCCACCTGGCAAGATAATTATCCTCTGGTCATGGGGTAAAGGTCTTAAGTAAGAAATCTTAGTTTGGAGAAAACATGGGTTAGATGACTGAGCCGTAATCTATATCAAGCTATATTTCCCAACATTTTTTTGTCATAAGGAGGCATTGAGGAATTTGGTCGTTTTACTGAAATAAAATATGAATACTTAATGAACCAATGATCAAAAATATCTTAAGTCTTACAATAAATATTTGTTACCAAACAACACCCGTCTTTCATTCATTATTAAAAAAGGTATCTACACCACCAACAGTTATACTAAAGGATACATAACTTGTAGTTTCAGTACTTAACCCAGTTTCGCCAAAAAATGACTTAAGAACTTTTACCCGATGACCACAGTATCGTTTTATATGATAATTTTGTTATGTGTAGCATAAACGATAGTACTAATGGGACAATCACTTGTAGGATAATTTCCACTACAAAATTATATATTATAAAGCCGCCTGAAAACATATTCTTCAAAACTCGAATTAGGTTCTCTAACACCCTATTCTGAGGTGGGTAGTGGCCGTTGCCCGAAAGAACCTCCACCATAAAGAGTTGCGACCACACATTGTTTGTATTTATTATTTGTTTTATTTCTTAGATAAATTTTTACATACTAAGCCCGTGGGTGAAAGAACCATCAACTGATTTTAACATAATAAAATATTTTTAAAACACTTAAGTGTCGGCGATGCGATAGTTTGAAGTGTTTTCAATACCCCCAATCCCCAGAAAAGCACCGATAACTCGCACTTGAACCTCCTAAATAACTACGTAACGCACGCAACCCCTCTGCATGTCCAATAAGTAAAACTAAATTATGTCGCAGTAAAATGAATTTGTATTAATTTTATTTGTGTTATATTTTAAAATGTATGATAAGACGGAATTAGGTGGATACGCAGACTCTACATAACTGTAAGATCAGGAACAATTTTTGTGTGAAGGAAGGGCGTACAGAACATTTTTTATAAATTTTTACTTTCCCGTATACGTATATACGGAGTAATATACGTGGTATAGGGAAAGTTATGTAATGCTGCGGAAAATCGATTTCGAGATTTTAACGGAAATACACGTTTTGGGGTCCCCTGTTACCGAAAAAGAGGTTTTTTGTCAAAACATCCGTCCCGTCCCATCCGTCCCGTCCGTCAGTGAACAACACTAACGCCTAAACCATACGTGCGATTTTTTCCAAAATCATTATTCCTGGTCGATCTGCTTCTACTGGAGGGACCGCGATTTTGAAAAAAAATCTTCAAAGTTTGAGGGTACTTTACATGAAGCCCCCGGATATTTTCGAAATTTTCACAAAAACGGCTCCAAATTTTTTCTTTAAATTTCTTGTAAGGATCAGATACATTTCTTAGGATACAGATCTCATTTTCACGGTTAACTCTAAATTTTTGAAAATTTCAAAAGTTTGATTTTTTTTTCGGCGTCTTTCTACAAGTACAAAATTGAAGATTGAGATTTTTCCTCCAAATAAAATTTGTTTTCCAAAGTGAGTTCTATCATTAAGGTCACGTATATATTTTGAAAATTATAGTAGTTTTCGCGCAATATTGCATGCAATATTTGCAATTTTAAAAAAATTACAAAAACAAGATTTTCTCAAAAACGGCTCCAAATGTTTTCTTTAAACTTTTGATAGGGATAATGCTAAAATGTACTTTATGATATAACATAAACGCCATATTGCTCTATTCTATTGTTTTTTTTCAAAAATCGCAAAAATGTAATTTTTTTGACTAGTGTCTCATGTCGTTAATATTCACACTATCGGCAATTTTTTCACTTTATTATATTAATGAGTACATTTACATAATGTCAAGTAAAGTTTCTCGAGAACTCAATCGTTTTGTGAAATTGTCTCAAAATTCCGCATTTTCAGAACGCTCAAACGCCATTTTCTCAAAATGGTACCAAATTTTTTCTTCAAACTTTTCGAAAGGATAGTGCTAATTGCACTCTTTAATAGGACGTAAAGTTCGATTCGGAGTATTTTTTTGTTTTCGCAAAAATGACAAATGTAATTTTTTAGAGATATCTCACATCTTTAATATGCACAATACCAGCAATTTGTAAACACTATTGTATTTGTGAGTGTAAGTGCTTCAAATGACTTCAAATGAAGTGTTTCGGAAACTGAAACATTTTCTATGAAAAAGAGCTTCAAATTTCGCATTTTAGTAGCGCCTAAACTTACTTTTCTTTAATATTTTAAAATTAATATTTCCTCTCTACCATTAGGAAACCGAAAAATTAATAAAATGTCAAAAAAATGTTCTTTGAACGGTGACAGATGCCAGTTGGCATTAGTAGGTGACAATGCGGAATAACTAGCCGAGACCGAAGGAAATAGAAAACTAATATAGGAAATTGTGTGCCATTCCGTAGCACCACTAGTTTTAAATTTAATTTTTTATTGCAGAAATGTTGATAAATTATGACAAATTAATATTACCGTTATGTAATACTAAACTAACACCCCTATCCTATGTAACGCTGCCTCAAACGCCCTCGGCCCTGTACAGTGTAATTTATGGATGACCCCTAAGAATGAAGCAACTGGGAGTTTAAGTGGCACTTAAAAAAGAACGACCAGTTTTTTGATAAGTCAAAGTCTCCAGGGCCTTGAATGCATACTTGCATAGAAGCTTTCCCTTCTGCTAGGTGCAAAACCAAAGAATAATTTGAGAGAAAAATGTAAGGGTATAGGCATTCTCACAATATTTCAATACAAGCGCTTGGATGAATTCATTTAAGAAACCACCTGCCATTAATATGCTTAAATAATACTATTTCTTCAGTATTAACCTGGATGAACATCTCCAGTACATTAATATTAATTGTATTTTATTTCAATTATTAAATCCAATGTACAAATTCGTAAGTATAGAAATACAGAGAAGATACCTTAACATTTTTAGTTTGTATCACGAAAACTTCCCGTTATCGTAATTCCAAATATGACGGTACCAAGAAGTTTTCTAGCAGTATGGAACGATGCATGCATCGTGTTTGTCTTGTTATGAATGAACCGCCATCAATTTCAAACGAGATATCATATTATTATGAGTACAAAAAAAATTGTTTCAAAAACGTTGAATCGTACACTTTCTGTGTTTAAAATAAGTTTTTATTAAAATACATCGAATTATTAAAATCGTATTTTACATTGTTGGTATCTCTTTCTCTCTCTTATATATATATATATATATATATATATATATATATATATATATATCTAAGAGAGAGAAGAAATTATTACGAGGTCGTGCCGTTTTAATTTACATCATTTACCTTAGGAATATCCAGTTATATTCTTGACCGTTCCGAATTTAGAGGAAACTATGGGCGCCAGAAACAGATTACGATAATTGATAATTAAAACCAATGCCTCCACAGCTAATCTTAACGAAAGGATTAATGTCCGGCTAGCTGGGTCAATGGGTCACGTAATGGATAATCACTATCACCTAGATAACCGATTATTTGGTCTGCCAACTATACAGTATGGCGAGGAATCTGAAAGGAAATAATTATATATATCTCTAACTACTTATCAGTTGTGATTGACTAAATGAAAATCATCTTTTCATTTCCAAAAGAAAATTTAACAATTTATTGACTTGTATGAACAATTATTCTGCCTTTAGGTCATGACCTCGTTTAAAATAAAACCTTTGTACTGCAGTACTTATCTAAATGTAATCTTGCCCGACGACGCCCTGCAGTATCTTCTCATTGGGTGATGATAATTCCAAGTCCAGCTTCTCTCTTGTAATCTTGCGACGCTGCCGACGAATCCAGCCCTCACTGCCTCGAATATCTACCGGTTCTTAATTAATATTCACAGTTCCTAGTTCTCCCCAACTACTTGGTAAAACATTAAAGTTCAAAGTTCAAAATAAACACACCGCAATATAAAAAAACTTTCAAAGTCCCAAGCGAATTTAAATGCTGCACATCAACTTTCAGAGTCCGAAAACCATTGATTCTGACGACAAACTTACAAGTCCCACTCCCCTAATATTAAACTCGCGAGCGATCCGCACCACTCGACGACCTCTATCAGAATGTCGTTTACTCCTCCGGTTTTAGCTCTCCAAGCCTCGGTATCCATCCTTCATTCTTATTTTTTTAAACAAAACGACAAACTTCCGTCATGAGTCGACAGTCTATTCTCCCTTAGCCAATCCATCCATTTCTTACCAAATCAAGTAGCCACGCTCTCGATTGTCATTCCTTTCTAAACCAATCCCAAATTATCTTACATTCCTGTCTAGCAGCGCCCTCCACAAGGCCTGACTGCAGTTTATTGACCTTGCCAACCACTACGCCGGCGTTGCTAAGGATGTATATTCCCATTTGCCTACCCTTACAACCCAACCCATTTACAGCAAATGTTACTGTCTAAATATATGATATATTGGTATATCACAGCTTCCCCTCTCCTAGCGTCATTTGGTTTGCTGCAACCTAAGTAAATGACAAGACTACTTTAATAACTTTCTTCTTGCTTCATTACACTGTATTCACTAAAACTTTGCACTTAACACACCACATATCTTGTTTCTTGCAGCCTTAAAACTATTTACATTTGTCTTTGTAAATATGCCAACATAGTTGTGAACCATTTCATCGAGTATGTATTTAAACAATCGCTGCCTGCTATTTTCTTCCATCTTAATATATATATGTTAATTGAAAATTCTTTCACATACTGACACAACGAATAGACATAACAACAAAAGAAAACTATTAAATACTAATATATATATATATATATATATATATATATACAAAATACTATTTACAATTATTTATTCCTTGTCAAGAATATTTAATCATGGGTATCGTCCCTTTTATAAGGCTTAATATTCCTATAATTGTACTTGTATGTCCCCATCTGTTGACCACTTTCATCCTTTAAAATTACAGCATTTTTACTCAATACTTTGTCAATCCGCAAGTCCTTTACACAAAGGAAAAAAATTATAAAATAGTTTTTAAATACCAACATACCAACATCCAGTTGGTATGTGTATATATATATATATATATATATATATATATATATATATATATATATAAACAAACTGGGTGTTGGTATGTATATAAGAGAAAAACTCCGACAGCGTTGGACCGATTTCCATGAAAGTTGGCACTTCTACGTGTTTTTTCACCCAGAAGGTTTATGTGTTGTTAATTTTGTTGTAACTTCTCTACATGGTGCTGTAGAACAAAACTAATTATTCACGTCAAATGCAACCTGCAACACACTCGGGAGCATTTTGAATCTGTATCGTTAAATAACTCCTAAACGAGGCGTTCTAGGGCCTTAAAAATTAAAGTTTTGAGGCTAGGCCCCAAAGAAACTTTTCTCACACCGTAATCTACAGAAATAACTTTTCCGGAATATTCTATTATATTTTTGCTGGTCCGGCGCTTCCCGATATTATCTCAGCTGCTCAGAGACATACAGAATATGCAAGTAAAATTTTGTGAATGAGAGGGATAGAGAGCGGCAGGGACAGAGAGACAGACAGGTACAGGGTGAGGGAGGGAGAGGAGAGAGACAGTGAGGAAGGGAGACAGGAGGGGAAAGAAGGAAATGAAGCGCAGAACAACGTCTGCCAGGTTTTTCTAGTGTTCTTTAAAGTTTGCGAAATGTGACTAGTTTCTTACACTACTTTGTTTCAACCATTTGGCGTAATTCATGAAGTAAGATAATGTTTGCTGTTGTTTATCATGTCTCTCAATCTCCTTTTCCCCACAACTTTACTTTTGTGAAAGAAAGTGATGTTCCATGAGCCGCACTCTTGTGTTGATTCTGTCTCGAGTTTGAGTGTACACTTACAAATCAATATATTGAGCAACTTGGTTGCTAATGCGCAGTACAAACTATTCGCTTTCTGCATTTCGTGATAGTTTCCACAAGGCAACGATTTCCGAGAAAACTATTTGATTGTAGTTTAATTATCTAATAAAGAAAGAACAAAATATCCATTTTAAAATATATTTATATTTATGACATCTTATATTTACATTGGTTTTAAACATGGCCTCTCGAAATAACTGAGCAAAATGTAGATACAATGATACTCTTCGTTAATGAGTGATTGCTTACATGAATGTCAGCAAATTGAGTATTTTATTAAATAAACCTTTATGGACATGGTGCTTGCTTATTGACCAAGGAGCGACGATGTGAGCGAAACCGAAACTAGGTGTGAAGGCAACTGTTCACAGGGCATCGTGGCTGCCGCAGTTAAATTACTTTTTACCCTGAATAGTAACTGAAACTAAATAATTAGCTTAATGAATGCTTTAAAAAGAATCGACACATTCGGCATTCGCCGAGCAGCGAGTTACTGCTCGTCCAATTCCGACCAGCTGATGTGTTCGGAGAATGTTCCCTTCCATTGATGTGTCCCAAAGACAGACACGTGGTGGATAGGGCGAGCACCAAATGTTCGTCACTCGACAAATAGCAACTCATCCACGGTACTTGGGATTCGGCGAGCGGTTGTTCGTTACTCGCCGAATAACGCATATGTGGAGCTGCCTTAATGTAAGGCATCATCTCTCGCAAATATCTCGTCGTTGTATTGAAGTGTTTAATCCCTTACCTGTCATGATACCCAGTTCACCAAACCTGTTTATTGAAAATGAATGTATGAATAAGCAGCAATTTTTGTTTTTGGTAAGTAAGAATACTCAAAAACTTTTCCATCTTAAATACTCCAGGTTCTCCATTCATAAATGTATTTCTCCTCAGTATTAATAAATTATACAGTAAGTGCACAACATACAATATTTTACAAAGAACATTTCACTGAATGCACTAGTTTAGTTACTCATAAAACACGCACACATTTCGTTCAAAATTTCGAAATAGAACATTTTTGTGATTACCAAACTTATTACAGTTAATAGTGCACGAGAAAGTAAAAAATCATTCTTAGATTTAAAAAAATCGTTTCTAAAATTCAATATTCAATATCCAAAATTAATTCAAATATGAATCTCTTTTATAATTACTTAAATTGAACCAAGAGGAATTGGACCCTTCAATAAAGTTAGAATATTATCACACATTATTTTGTTTCCTCAATTTCTCCAAAAAACGCCTCTTGTCTGGTATGCATGGTATTGAGAATTACAAACGTTTACTTTTGCCACTACTCCTTGGCTTCTAATGATAGAAATGTTCAGGGGTACTTATAGGAGACAAAGCCCTGCCCAAATTTGACAATTGAGTGCTATTAGTGCTGCAGACCATTGCACTTCCTGAGACCGAATACGATATTGGAGAGATTCATCAAATAGATATTCCATTGTGAGTTTCATAACAAAACATACGTTATCTGAAGCGGCATTAAACAAAATCGAGGAATGCTAAGAGAATTAAACTACATTGACATTGAAATCACCAGCAAAACTTCACTGTTCTGCGCCTGTCACTATTTAACTTTCTCGTATCTGCTATGTAGGAAAAGAAAAAATTGTAATATTGCCTGAAGAAAACACAGCTTTTTCGATAGAAAAACACATTTTACGGGTTGCTGATACCGAAAGGGTATCCTCTTCTGAACGTAGTGTAGTCAGAACCCACGTTTTGACTGCCCCTGATAAATAAAAAGTGTTTTTTTTCTCAAAACGTCCCCCTTTTCTTTTTGGTGGATCAGGGATGTTGCTCATATGCAAACAGCCGGATTTGTTGAGTTTATTCGTTGCTTGGATCTTGTTTGCTTAGATTCGAATCTCAGCGCGGGAACACATTTTTGCGGGATGGAAACTTTTGTGGGTTTAAGTAGTATTATAATATAACGTAACAATTACAAATAGAACGAGAAAGCACGTAATGTAGCACTACGAATTCATTTTGATGCAAATCAGGTAAAATATTACGAACTCTGAGACAAACTATCGTTGCGTTTTTCTTTCAAATGAGATTTTATCCACCCTCAAACAAAACCAAGCAAACAATCGCTGTTCCTGCCTGTCTGGCTCGAGGGTAAACACGTTGCTCTCACTCCCACGCCAATCACGTGTCTATCTTTCATCATTCTTTGGTCGAGGTAAACGGACATGCTGTGATCACGGTTGAGCATTTTTTCTACAAGTATGTAGTGTCGCGTAATACTTTTTATACATTAGATTTAAAGCCAATTTGGTTGGCGTATAAAAACTTTGTTAACTACAATTTTCAATGTGCATTCTTCAACCATTAACGTTGTGAAGCAACTTCCTAACAATTTGAAATATTTTTTAATATTGCTGGCTTCATGTTACGCAAAATGATAAATTAAAAAATCCAAAATGAACATGTTTGTGGGGAAAATGGAGAGAGTGGCAAAGTATATAAATTTAAAAAGAAGTCTTGAGATAAAAAGACAATAAATTAAGAAATCAAGAAATATTATCGAAAAGTGAGTGGAACTATAAATACATTTAAAATGTTTTTTTTCTTACCTTCCCTTGAATTTAGTCTTGCACTGTATACAGTGTTTGTAAGAGAAATAATTTATTAAGTCAACAAAAATTGCAATAAAACTCCCGATTCCTTGAGAAGTTAAAAAATGATCAGTCTTTCGAAGGAAATTTGTAATATCACTTCCGGGCATACTATCTTCTCGTACCTCTCAGAGTCATATTTACCCATTTTTCTAGTTTCAGAACACTTCGTGATGAATATCGTCGTAAAATCACTACTCTCTTGCCTCTTCTATACAAAAATAATTCACTAATGATTACAACAATCGACAAACCCAAACCCATGACGAGAATGGCGAAGGCCCCGGACACATTGTCGAGGGTGAGGGGCGCGGGATCCTTGCTGTGGTGGTCGTGGGCGGTGACGGACTGCATGGCCTTGCTGACTTTGCGCCTGGTGACGCCGTCCATCCAGAAGTTGACGAAGCCCGCCGCCTGCAGGCGCAGCAGGGCCGCGTTGAAGAATGGCGTGAGCGGCGAGGCGCGGGGCAGGCCGAAGGACATGTAGAAGCGGCTGAGGCACTGCTTGAGGGCCACCATGTGGAAGTACTGCTCGTCGAGGATGGGGTTGCCCTCGATGAAGAACGTGGAGCCGATGACGGGGCCGAACACGACGTAGTCGCCTTTCGCCACCAGCGACACCCGCTCCGCGGCGTCCCGCTCCACGTGGAAGCGCCCGATGAACTCGCGGGAGAGAGGCATCTGCACAACACGCATTGTAATGTAATTCGTTAATTTTTGTTATCGTGTACATAAACACGTGCTTTCCCCATAGTAACAAACCTAAAAAATGAAGCTCGGTCGTAGCAACAGCAGAGCGAAATTGTCGATTCGGATTTCACCATTGCTCTTAAATTAATGATTCATTGCTAGAGAATGTATTCTCCCGAACAGTCAGACAAACTTTACATGAAAATTTGTTTTACAGATATTTACATTATGTAATATTGGAAATGACATGAATGGCCTCTGCTAAATAGTGACACGGTGGTGTGGTATATACACATACATAAATCGTAGTATAAATAAATACGTGTATTACAGTACCGCCGTGCAACCATGCATATAACTTCTGAATTCAAAACAATCGTCAAAGACATGAACTCAAAATTGCTGCTCTACCAGTCATGGCCTACAAACCAGGGAACTCGTACATTTATGATTCGGCCATGAAATAGAATCACGAGAACACATCTATTAGCTAATCGACACAAAACAAACCAAGACACTGCAACCATAGTTCTTCTATAATACACAACAAAATTGAGCAAGCAATTAGCAAAGCATGTAGCAATTTGCATTGCATTTGGCGGATCGGCTTGAAGTAAAAATATGGACTCCCGAAGAGATGCATTAATTTATTTTGCATTCTGATTGATCAGAATTAAGGCTTCTGAATAAATTTCATTATAAAGAACGTATACCGACCTCTGAACATGTGGCTTTATGGTGGGTATAGGGGTTAATTCGAAACGTGTTAGATCAGAATAGCCAACTGCCAAAATTAGTAAATAGTAGCGATTTACAGAAGTACATAAGATGACCGTTCCGCGGGAAAGACGTGATAATTGGACAGAGATAAGAAAACAGGAACATTAAAGTATAGAATCGCAACTTCAATTAAATGTATTGACAATTTGTGATTCAGTTTTTTCTAATTGCGTTATCTCCACGCCCGAACTCCGTTTTCACACGTCCCTTAATATCTCTGGTTAATATTTCATTCCATTAGTGAAAATTAGTAGAATTTCATTCTCGAATTCCTATGATTAAATTATTTCGAATGAGGGAAATATGATAAAATTATAAGATAAACCAAAGAATTACAAAACCAAGTGTGTTTAAACTATTGAATGGCGCCCAACGTGGAAATTTTTCCTCATTTTTCCAAAACGTTAAAATCTTTTCGTACGTACATTCCCATTCCAAAGGCATGAAAATTGATTTCTACTCCTAGTTAGAAAATGTCGTCTGGTACCAAAAGATTAATGTTAAGGTGAAAAGAAAATATTTTGCAAAGCAGGACTGTTTTCCCACCTCCCGCAAACCTTATTGCTCCTTCGTTTGTCACTGGGAGTCTGGAAATCACTTGATGTATCTATGAGCTGTGCAGTGGCGAGAAAAAAACAATTGAAAATATGTGTGATATTAATAATTAGAAGTACAATATCAATAATAGATCACATATGGACGGAAAAATGAAATTCAAAAACATCCTAACTATAATATTGAACCTCCAATTCATCTGGTTGGATTCATAGTTTGTGAATGAAATGATGAAAGTAATATCGTTTTAAGTTTTAGCATTGTGTCATCGGGGTCCTATAATATTTTCGAAATTCTTTTGACCCAAGGTCTTTCAACTAGCTCATTAACATTTCTAGAAGTACCTCTTCTTCCAGCTGATTTCACGTTCTAGTTTCACCCGCCCTTACCTGTGTATCGACGAGGTCCGACATGAGCATTTCGTAGTGGAGCCCCCACTTGAAGCCGGCCTGCACTAGCTTCTCGAAGGAGTCTATGGGGTGCGGCGGCTGCACCACGGTGAGGTGGGAGACGAGCTTGCTGCCGTAGGCCGTCACCAGCAGCACGCTGAGGAAGCTCCAGCTGGCGATGACCGGCCGCAACGCGCCCCGGGGCAGCGTCTCGGGGAAGGACGTGGCCAGCAGCTGCCCCAGCGCCTGCGAGAGGCTTCTCGCCACTCCCTCTGCGCACAGAGGTTTAGTGCAGGATGTAAAGTTTAATTGTCTTGGGCTATTTAATCACATTTTGTCTTAAATTCTCTGGTGAAACTGATGAATTAAACACATTATTCCATGAAACACGGTTTCAATAAACAAATGCAATTAATTCATTCCAAATTGCGGTGTTCCTTTTATCTAACTGGCTTGTTTTTCCACCAGTCGATTTCCTTTGAACAAGAGGCTTTCAAAAATTTAATAATAATAATTTTCCTGAGAGACCACATGTGACGGAAAGGTGCTGTGAGAAGAATCCAAGCTAATGGAAAAATAATCATAGGCTGCGAAAGGTAGAAAGAAAGGTCCCGACTGCAAATACTCAAGGTAGTGTTACAGATGCTCCAGAAAAACCTTACAGGTACAGTTAACAGAGCTATCCCCATCACCCAAACAGCAGATTTGGAAGGAACAGCCTCATGTATAGTACAACCAATATTATCTCTCAGAAACCCTGAGAATTTGGATTGGACGGATCTCTCAATTGGGACGGGCTGCGTGATAGATTTCGTAAGGAAGAGACCGAATATCTCTTCCCAGCAGTCGAAAAACAAGCTCTAAGAACTGATGCAAGTAAGACGCAGGTAACCACTAAGGTAAGGAATAAGTAGGTAAAGCTGCAGAGAACGGTAAGTACAGACGGTGTAAACAAAACAAAACAATTCTCTTTCAGTGCCTGCAGCAAGATTGTACAGACCATGAACGGTTGCTATTCTATTAACCCTCGGCACTTGTCGATTTCCTGTGGATTTTTTTTTCGTACCGCTGCAGTATCGCGGTGTGGATACAAGTGCTCTGCATGCCGATTGTAAACAACCTTTCAATTCCTGCATTGTTCGCGTTCATAGGTGGAAATATCCGTGGTTTGCTTCGACTTCTGGAAAAGTTTTGTCGAATTGTATTATATAGTGTGTCATCTAGCGTAAATAACTAGAACTGTAAAGTTACGAAATAGTGAATATTTTACGTACGGTTTAGAACATTTCAGCACAACCTATTTGTATTTTTATTAATTATTTTCGTATTTTAGATGCCGATTTGTTGTATATATTTTGTATAAATGAAGAAAGTAAAAGAAAAAAACATAATTTTCTAATAATTTCCTGCTGATGATCTTAGAAGAAAAAGGATTCATAACATGTCGAGAGAAGATTTTGCGCCGAATTGTGTATCCAGCTCATCCATTGTGTGTAGGAAACATTTTACTCTAAATAATTATCTACTCACTTTAAAAGAAAGAAAATAAAAATTCGAGCGTGACAGGTATTTTCCTTTGATCCAGCTCAGAAAGTAAATCGAAGTAAAATAAGGAGTTAAACAAGTATTTGCCTTCTCGTTCTGTAGGAAGAAAGTGAAAAACGTGTTGAAGATCCGACACTAAGCTTCCTTAATTGAGACACAAATATGAAATAATACTGTTCAAGTTCTGTGCAAACGGATTACTTTCAGAGATAAAACATCTGCAACTAACAGAATAGAAAAGGCGAAGTTTTAGAGATTAACTCTCAGCTACGTAGAATCAAAGAGAAACTGATGGTTTTATTCATGAAACATGCATTTTTTTTTAAAAGAACGCTCAACACAGTGCTCTGGACGAAATTTTATTTCTCGAAGAAGATAATGTGCTCTCCTCTCTCTCTTCTCGCAACTAAGATGGATACAACTATGAAATAATAATAATACGGTAAAATGTATTATAGTCTAATATTGGTTTGGAATGTGGTTTTATAGGTGGAAATTCAATGGTTTTCTAATTGTGCTTTACTTTGTTGTCCACTTCAATTAGGAAATACATTCATTTATCATTTGTCATTAAAAATTAAACATTCATTAAAAAATTAATAACATTAAAAATGAAATATTTTAATATTAAATTGTACTTTTATAAGTGAACTATTCGATTACAGTGTTCGATATTTTGCGCTGTCTTTTGAAGCTGATTTTTTTATCATTTATCTCTCGAAAAAACAAACCGTTTTGAGGAATACGATGTACACGATTATCGATGCATCAACTTACGTTTCGAAATGAAAGCAACAGTAGCGGCGACAAGTAAGAGGGAAACAGTGACACACAACCACAGCATAGATCCGAAGGGGTGAAAAACACCACTCCATCCCATGAGAAGCGCCGTGGGGCGCGGCACGAGGAACGTGTAGCAGTTCTGCCCCCACGGGTGGGTGACGTCCATGTGCTTGAGCTTCTTCTCCACCAGCCACAGGCAGCAGAAGCCCACGTGCACGTGCCGCCAGCTGAGGTCGCCGTTGATGCCGCCCCGCACCACGTCGTCGCCCTCCCATTGGCCGTAGCGGTTGTCTTCCGGCGGCTCCCGCCTCTCCCACCGGAAGTTCATCGCCTGCGCCAGGGCGCGCAGCTGCAGCAACTCCATTCCATCTGCCAAAAGTTTCCACTCATAAAAAGAGGAGAAACTGCCTGATTAGTATAATGAAATTTTGCGGAAGATAATGGCTAATAAAGTGGGTTTTATTTTCTAGTGTACACAAGCATACGTACGAGTGCACGTGTTTACACATTTTTCGCCCGGAGAATGGAACCCTATTAATTTTCCGCCCTGTTAGACTCTGTGGTCTCTGTTAGACTCTGTGGACTCCGCCCTGTTAGGCTCTTTTACAATGTATTAAAGACTTTAATACAAATTTTCCTCCCAATAGTTAGATGTTTTTACAGTAAACCCTAAGACAGAACCTTTGTAAGACGGAAACATGTCATCCTGGAACGGCACGATTTTATACGTGAAAATGACCTCTGTAAGCCGGAAACCTGTCTAAAGCGGAAACGGAATATTTTTTTAGGGAAAGTTAAGTGATCGTTACTTGGCTACGAAGGAATTTTATTTTTAATTTCTGGCACTCTTTTGAAAGGAATGGTGTGAAAGATCATGTTCTGAGACAATAAGAGTGAACAACGAGCTTTTCCTCTTATATGTTCTGTCAGGGAATCTCTGCGAGTATTTCGCTGCGACTTTCTCACGCTTTCGTGTGTGTTCAAGGCAACAAGCGCTACTTTCGTCGCTGTCGCTCCGAATCCTTATGTTGGTCGTCCGCAACCCGTTTAGATCACATATAAGGTCACCACGTTTGCTTAAGTCGACAGTGGAATTCCGGGAAAGCTGTCTTGTCATCCTAGCATAACAGTCGTAGAGTTGACGAGGTGCATGCCTCACAATTTAGGGAACGCTCGCAGTATAGTGTAGGATAGCTCTGTGCTTGTGTCAAATGTCTTTGCAGCTTACGTGCAATATCCTTTCGATCCATTGACAATGGAGTTTGACATTTTAAAACATTTTACAGAATGCTAGATTATTTACAAAATTGTTTATTGGAAATATGTGAGGTAAAAATTAAGGAACTTTAGTTCCTTGCAAATGAAATTGTGCAGAAATCGTGTCATTGTAACAGAATTCATTAAAGCTTACCTCCATCATCATAAGAGAATGGTGGGCATTCAAACGTGCTGACAGTCAACGTTCTGCCTTGTAGATCTGGCAACGTTGTTTTATCTACGTCTTGCACCAACTGACTAGGCAAAAACTGACGCTGTTCGAAAATAGCAGGAGTCAATCGCATGTCACTACCGTTTGCACTGATGAACGTAACATCGGCGTCACCAAAGAACTTTGTAAAATTAGATTGGAACTCAGGCAATTGTTCGACTACCACGCACAGAGAGTATTTTGCACTTGGGACGAAGTCTGTATAATTTCTGGCATCTGAGATGAGTGATGAAGTTATAATAACACCCCAGCAAGTTTCGTCAGAACGTGTGTAGAAAGGAACTTCTAATACAGAAACCAACCAATTCAGCATTTCAAAAGAAAACTCACTGTTATCAGAACGTATTTGTACGCATGGTCTAATGAGCCTTTTACCCCAAGTATCTATTTGCTGTTTAAAATTCTCAGAAATATAAAAGTTGTGATTTGTCTCTAGGAGAGATTTGGCACTTATGAGAAATGGAAAACCTACAACGATTACATTAAAATATATTGCTTGAAAGAAACATTTCATCATTTCCTGTAGAATTTCAATATCAGAAACACCAGGAGTAATACAAAAATATGACCATACTTTCAAGAATTTTGTAATAAAACGTTGCAGACTCTGCTTCTCTAACGAAAAGTTCAAAGATATAATTCCATAGCTTACGTTTCGCCACCGTCGAAAGCACAGAAACATACACATTTTCGGTCTTTCAGCGACGATTGCGAAGTCTTTGACACTGGGCTACACCTGAGTGCGCACGTAATATGTTTATTAAGTGTTCGCGTTTGGTACAAATGGATTTTTCACTCAGTTTAGTTCTTTGAACATCTGAATTTCTACAGAATACTTTCAGGTTTTTGCGAATGGTACACTTAGTTATTTTAGGATACGGATAGTTTGCGGAGATGTAAATCATTTTACAGTAGTTACAATATCACACATATTCATTTTCTGATTTTGTAATTCCGTGAAATATGAAAATATAAGTGTTTATTTATCAACTCAGAGCACTTAAGTAAATGAAATTTTGTTAAAACACTTCCTGCAACTTCACTTCTTGTGATATCAATCGTGGTGGTTCAAATCCATGATATTCATTTTTTCTAGCTTCTAAATTGAATATGTAGATAAACCGAGGACAACTTGCTGCGCATTGTAAGGAAATAATCAGTCAGAAGAACAAATAGCATAACTTCATACAAGCTACTTCTAGTTGTACCGCAAAGAGTTACCCGACGACCACAGAAAGTTTTATAACTGATCCCCCTTTACTTTGTGAACTCGCCAGTGCTAGGGGTCTGTTATGAGGGTAAATTATTTATGACCAAGATAAGCTCACGCTCGATAGACCTAATGTAATCGTTGAATCTTTTCGTATGGTCACGTTAGGTTCGTTATGAAATCATGACATTTCATAAATTGTAAAAGCTCATCTATTCACAGGACTTGGATATCTTCTTAAAACGTCGCAAAGTCTTTTGTTGTTTCATAAAAAACGCAATTACGTAGAATATCTTATGACTCTTTTCACAATTACGCCTGTATATATTTATTTATATATTCTAATATCCTGAAGTGAGGCGTACCGATAGGCATGCTATTCAATTAGTCCAGTCGAATTGCAATTTGGGGGAGAAAAATATATTTTTTGTTATAATTCTTTGTTTTTTAGGGATGCTAAATGGAATTTTAACTTTGCCCCCTCATTACTTTTGTACGTTCTGGAACGTTGCAAAAATGCATTTTTGTATTTTATTTTGGTTATAACTCGAAAGCTAAAGTTTTCGGTGTATGTGAACAACACCGAACCGTCCGTCTGTTTCTCTATCCGGTGTATGTGAACAACACTAGCGCCTAAACTATGCGTACGATTTTTTCCAAATTGAAGAAACCCCTGTCTATATGCCTCGAGTCGAAGCTCTGCGATTTTGAAAAACATTAATTTTACTACGTACTTTACATGAAGCCACTCGGACATTTTAAAAACTTCCCCAAATTTTGACGAAAATTTTTCAAAATCGACGGCCCTCGAGTCGAGCCAGATCGAATGGGGAATATCCATTTTGGAAAAAAATTCCTACGTATGGTTTAGGCGGTAGTCGTGTTCGCAGACGGACGGACGGATGCGTCGAAGAAAAACACTTTTTCGTTATCAGAGGACATCAAAACGTGTATTTCCGTTGAAATCTCGAAATCGATTTTCCGCAGCATTATTTAACATTCCGCGTAGTACGTATATTATTCCGAGTATTCGTATGTTATTCCGTGTATATGAGAGAGCAAAAAGGATGTAAAAAGATGTGGTGCTAGTCTCATTTCCGCCTAACACTATATTTTGGAAAATGGCTTATTTTTAACATTTATAAATTACAAAATTGAAGATACAGATTTCTGCTTTAATATCGTTCTCAACAAAATCTGGCTTTAAACAAAATTCGTTCCAAAGAACCAACTCTTTAAAAAAGGTCATGTACAATTTTTTAACTAGTGGTGTTAAATAGAACGTACTTTCTTGTCCTGTTTTCATGCAATATTACACGAAAAGTACAAAAATAAGAACTTTTAACAAAAATGGAACCTGCACTATTCTATTAAACTGTCCGTCACTCTATCCAACAGCAAAATTTAATTGAAAACGATGTAGCTATCTCTTTGAAATTTTGAAAATGCAAAGGGGATACATGTAAAGTACTCCTAAAAATTAAAATGTAGCTGTCAAATTCAAGAAGCTGTGACATCAGCCAAATCTGTTGAGAAATATCAAATTTGGAGAAAATCTGCTGAACGGTTCAACCGCTAGCGTTGTTCACAGACTGACGAACAGACACAGACACCTGCGGACGGACAGATGTTTTGTCATAATTCGAGTTTCGGGTGTCAAGGACCCACAAACACGGATTCTGGCTACACCAAGTTACTATTTTCTATATTTAGCAACTAGATTTATCCACAATTTCTTTACCAGGGCCCTGCAATAAGAGTTTTTCTGCCGGAAATTTCCGTTTTTCACGCACCATTACATAACATAGAAATAGAAAAAACAAGGGATCGCTTAAAAGAATGGCGCAAGTCTTTTAATTTTCGTTGAACTGTGAATTTTCGAAAATTGCAGTTTTATAAATAATGCCAAAAAGTATTTGCTGTTTTAGAAACTCTTGTTTTCTCTTATTAGGTCCCATCAAAAAGAGCTTTTTTCTTCAGAAAATTTGCCATTTTCCACAACTATTGTAAAATACTTTCTTTCTTAAGAAGTAAGGACGAGAAAGTAAAAATGATCTCCCGTTTCTTCAAAAGCGTTTTGAGTTTTGGGAGTGTGTACAAAATTGTAAAACTACAACAATTAATTTCAACGGAAATTGATACTACTGAGACGACACGGCAAGGTAATTATTTATTACTTATTTTATTAGGAACATACTCCCGTGTTGTTTCACTTGAAAAAACACCCCCTGCATTTGAAATCCTCAGTGAGATGCAAAAGTAAAATATAAGTGGTTTTATTTTTTATGATTTGGCAATAAAAATTGTACGTCTTTAAGATCGAGTTTTACTTCCCGTATACGTACGCATACGGAAAATCGTACGTATACGGGGATCGATTTTTATTGCCAAATCATAATAAATAAAACCACTTATATTTTACTTGTGCTTCTCACTGAGGATTTCAAATGCAGTTTTTTTCAAGTGAAACAACACGGAGTATATACGTAGTATAGTTACTTTCCCGTATACGTACGTATACGTAGTGTGGGGAAATTTATGTACTGATGCGCGAACAAAAGGGGAATTTCGGCAGAAAAATCCGTTGCCGGGCCCTGGTAACGAAAGAGTGGATAAATCCAGTTGCTGAATTAAGAAAAAGATTCCCCTAACGCGTGGTGCAGACAGAATCCCTGTTTTGCGAGTTCTCGATACCGAAAAAACAAATGAAAGCAAAACGTCTGTCCATCTGTCCGTGCGTCTATCTGTGAACAACGCTAGCAACTATAAACCGTTCAGTCGATTTTCTCCAAAATTGATGTTCCCCAATCGATTTGATTGTTCTCGTGGCCCCTTGAATTTGAAACCTATTTTAATTTTGGGGGTACTTTACATGAAGCCCTTGGGACATTTTCAAAATTTCCAAAAAAAATGATGCCTACAATATTGACTAAATTTTTTTGATAGTCTGAAGGTCATTTAAGAGAATGGCGAAGGTCTCATGTTGGTTGAAAACTCTGATTTTTCGAAAATTGAAAAAATTCAAAATTTTTTCAGAGTCTTACAATTATGAAGATACAATTTTTACTTTCCCGTATACGTACGGAGTAATATACTTAGTAGAGGGAAAGTTATATAATGCTGCGCGAAAAAATGGCCAATTTTTGGCAAAAAAATTAATTGCAGGGCCGTGATAACGAAAAAATTGTTAAATCCAGTTGCAAAATTAAGAAAAAAATCCCCTAAGACGAGGTGTAGCCAGAATCCCTGTTTTGTGGGTCCTTGATATCGAAAAAACAATTGAAAGGAAAACGTCCGTCCGGTGTATGTGAACAACACTAGCGCCTAAACTAAGCGTACTATCTTTTCCAAATTGAAGAAGGCCCTGTTTATCTGGCCTGAGTCGAAGCTCTGCGATTTCGAAAAACATTCATTAATTTTTGGGGGTACTTCACATGAAGCCACAGGGTCATTTTTGAAATTTTCTCAAAAACCGCTCCAATTTTTTCTTTAAATTTCTTTGGGACAATAAAATAAAATACACTTAAGGTGGAATAGGTCCGATTTTCACGGTTAACTATGAATTTTCGACAATTGCAAAAGTTTGAATTTTATTCGGCGTCTTCCTCCAACTACAAAATTGCAGATAGACATTTTTCCTTCAAATAAAATTTGTTCTTCGTAGAGAGTTCTTTCTTTAAGGTCATGTACATTTTTTTGACAATTTTCGTAGATTTCGCGCAAAATTAAAATATCGGTTTCAAATTCCAGGAGCATCGGCAACAGTGAAGAAGAATGGGGAATATCAATTTTGAAAAAAATCGGCTAAACGGTTTAGGCGCTAGCGTTGACCACAGACGGACGTTTTGCCGTCAATTGATTTTGCAGTATCAAGAAGCAACAAAACATGAGTATTGACTACACTACGAGAAGACGTTTTCCTTCTAAATTTAGCAGCAGGTTTTATCCACTTTTTCGTTACCAGACCCCAGTTTAAGTTTTTCTGGCGAAAATTTGCTGTTTTCCGGCGCACGATTACATAACTTTCTCTTCTTACGAAGTGTTCGTAAGGCGAGGAAGTAAAAATATACTTTGGGCGGTGATAGATGGCAGCTGTCAAGAGTATGTGGCAATTCCGAATAGCTATCCCAGACCCAAGGAAATAGAAAACTAATACGGGAAAGTTTGTGGCAATCTGTATCTCCACTAGTTTTCTTAATGGAATGTGTTCATTAAAAACAGATGTTCAAATAAGGTCATGTTCAATTTTTGAAAAACATGATTATTTTTTGTCATAGATATTTTTTATTTAAACTATTTTTTTAAAAACCGCACAACTTTTTTTTATTAAATTGGGACCTCACATAGCAAAAAGGAAGCTTAAAAGAGTGCAGGTTTCATATTTGTTGAAATGCCTGATTTTGCAAAAGTTAAGAAAAAGCGCCGTCTTCCTACAACTATGAAGATAATATTGTTTTTCTTAATGAAATATGTTCATCAAAAACAGATCTTCAAATACGGTCATGTTGAAGTTTTGCAAAATATACGTATTTGTGGAGTAATTGGGTGTCAAAATTAATTCTTCGCTCGCCTAAGTGAAGTTAAACCTAAGATACTACGGTATGTGGCAGTGATAAGATAAAGATGCTTTATTTACTAGAGCTTGTGTTTACAAATTAGACATTTAGAAATTATTCGAAACATATTGGAGTGTCAGTATTTTTGGCTATGTTGAGAACTATAGAACATACATACATTTACTGAACGGAATATCACTTATGTATGCATATGTTATTTCATCAATTCAACCTTAAACTGAATGTATATAAATGACTGTGTAATTAAATGTTACGAAATTGCATCTTACATTTAGTAGCTCATATAAAAGATTATTCACAGAAATCATTGCAATTTATATTGATTAGGTAAATGTTAGATTCATTTTATAGTGTACCCCAAAAACAACTAAAAGTATCTTGAAAACTAAGAGTAATGCTATATACATTAATTACACAAATACACAAATTTGTTTAATACACAAATTGCCGTTTTTTCAGGGACTGAATACCGAAATAATAGCGGTAAAGGTATTAATACCGTTATAGAAATACCTTTACCTCTATTATACCTTTATTCAAAATACCTTAAAATACCGGTATAAGACGTTAAATACCGGTATTTTTAGAGGTATTTTACCTTTATTCGACGTCTATACCGGTAAAATACCTCTATTTAGAGGTATTTTACCGGTATTTTCTCATTTACATGAGAAAATACCGGTATTTCAGTAGAATCATACAGGTTTCGAAGGGAAACAATCTGACTTCTTACGCTGAGATGGCTCAGAGGAACAATTATAGACTCCGCAGAGTTTCTGACCGGGGTCCTAGGGTTCGAGTCTCAACGGTGGCATATTTTCGTCACCAGACATTCTATCTAAGTCGAGTTCTGTCGTTGGTTGAGAAAGAATTATTATAAGGTCTGGTTTTCTAAAAGGTAGTTCTCTACGGTTTCTCCGGTCAGTACCAGGCTTATGCCGGAGTAGTACTTAAAAACGGGCCACTGATCGGGCATAATCTTTTGTTCCTTATCCTTTCGCCTGAAACACACTCTTTCACGCTCTACTTTATTAGTCCTTAGGAGAATAGTCAGAGCCTGGCGTTTCTTTCTATTATTGATTGAATGATTATTAGTGATTTCGGGCGCATCAATTGCTAACCCTGTAAGTGCAGTGCATGTGTTTTCTACGAGAGGCGGCGGTGATCTTCCTCCTTGCATGGTAAGATTAGGCGCCGACCTACCGTCAACTAGTGGGGTTTCCCCCCACCAGGTATCTCTCACCAGCTCTAAGCTCCCGCGCGGGCTTCCGGCATGTGTGGTAGTGTAATGCGTGTTAGCAGGGACCGAAAAGGTATTGAATACCGGTATAATACCGGTATTTTTTCATACCGGTATAAAATACCTATATTCTTTTATACCGATAAAATACCTTTATAGGACGTCTATACCGGTATGGACGTCCATAAAGGTTATACCGGTAATTTCAATGGAAATAGTGTCGCGTTCGCACTCCAACACGCGCGTTCGCGCTCCCACACGTGCATTCGCGCTTCCACACGTGCATTCGCGCCCACACGTGCATTCGCGCCCACGCGCATTTGCGCCCACACACGCACGTTCGCGCCCATACACGCACGTTCGTGCCCATAGTCGCGCGTTCGCGCCCCCACACGCGCATTTCGCCCCACACGCGCGAGCGCGCACCCTCACACGCGCGAGCGCGCACCCTCACACGCGCGAGCGCGCACCCTCACACGCGCGAGCGCGCACCCTCACACGCGCGCGCGAACCCACACGCGCGTTCGCGCCACCTCGCGCGGTTTTTTTTACGGCACGTACTGCAGGTCGAGTATCAACATGCAATCGTGATTTCTCACTTGATTAACTAGATTAGTTTATTAGATTTAAAATTTCGAAAAGGAGGACAAACAGGAGATCACTTTTCCAGGAAGAATAGAACCTACTAAAGAAGGACTATCCTCCTTAACAGGTTGACTGCCATGATTACATCTGGCACTCACAGTTTGCCGGTGGCCACGATTACCATATCTGGTACTCGGTGTTAAAAACATATGCATGCATTTTTTTGTTAATAATTACGAAATCGAATAAAATTTATGAAACGAAATGTTTAACGTAAAAAAATATGTAATCACTTTGTTACTGTGCTTAGCGCAGATGTTTTTCATTGTTGTTAGTTGTTTTGCTTCACAACAATATAATCGATGTATATTGGACATTGATTATTTCTCGCCTATATCAGTCCATCACATCTATTCTTTGTTGAAGTGAGAAGCAATTTTGTATTGTGTATTAAGTTGTGAACATGCAAGACGAAAACATTTTGTAACGGTTAAACGAAAGTATGCGGAGCTCGGAATTAGGCAATTATGTCAGTGATAATGTTGCGGAAATTTTTAATGATGATTCGGATGAAGATCCAGATTTTTCCATTGCAAATAAAAGTCTTGACCAGAGTGATGACGAGCAAGACCTTCGCACATCTAAGAGAAGAAGAATAATTACCAGCACACCGAAATAAACATCTGAAGTTATGTGCCAGCAACCTGGAATATCTGGTGGGTCCCAACATCTCTCAGGTATGGATGATGTTGATAATGATAGTAAAAATGATAATGATAATGATGCCATAAGTCTTCAAATCAGTACTAGCAACACTTGGAAATCAATTGATTTTACTTGTACATTTAATAATTACATTTTCAATCCGAATGACGAGGAAGTTGGGATTAATCCTGATATTATTCAGACATTGATTGCTGCATCACCCATTGATTTTTATACTCTCTTTGTAGACGATTATATTATACAACTTCCTGTAAGGGGAACTAATGTATACACTAGGGTGTCCCTTATATTTCCCAAAAGAATATTTTTGCATTTTTTTGGGGCTCACTCCCTGAATATTTTCCATTGGGACACATTTTTTCAAAAATAAAATTTCATCTTAATAGATCGATATTAACCCTGCCGACTACAGCGCGAAATTTGAATGTTAGGTACATTGGTTTTGTTGGATTAAGTCAGTGTAAAATTACTGATAGATTTGTATACTTTTATATTACAATTTAATTCATTTTCACTCTTTAGACTGTTATGGCTTTAACTTTTCTTGTGTGTACTTATGCACACAGTGAACGATGTTCTTGAACAACACAACAAAAATTGCTTTCACTCCTCATCTACATTCAGTAGTCCATGAAAATCTTGCGTTAATTCAACAGGCCTTTCAGCGCAGTAATTCACAGCTTTCAACTTTATAAAAAATCTTTTAGCTTCTGAATATGAAGAGTTGCTTTTCCAGGTCTAAGGACAGTTTTAAATAAAACTAGTATCCATCTTCAGGCTTATCTATCCGCTATTGGTTAACACGAAGTCGGCTATTGTTTTCATTGAAATGAAGATTAAATTGAATTAGATGTATTGTGTATTAACAAATTAATAATTAAAGAACGGTCAACGGTATACAATTGCGCTTGCCATTATTCATCCAATTCTTTACAAAAAGGAATATAATATTCTTCCATGTGTAAATTTTCTCAGGCTAAATTTGCCACCATTTCGATTTTGATTTGTACGTCTGCTTCGTCAGAAAGTACGACAGACAATTCTTCTAATAAATCCTACATACGGTGTCTAAATTTTGTCGAAATTGCTTTTGAAATTGTGGAATCTAACCTTTCATGCAATTTTAGAAATTGTTTAAAGCATCTTGATAAGGATATTTTACAGCTGCACTGCCCTTAAGGCTAAATGTACCGACACTAGTTCAATTTGTCGCCACCACGTGGCAGCACCAAGTTTAGTGAATTTTACTTTACCGATTACGTCTGAACAAATGGTCCGATTTTCGATCTGTAAACGGCATTTGACTCCTGTTTATAATAGAATTTACGCTACGAAGCCCTTTTTCCAAAAAAACTAGCAGAAACTCGATTTTTAAAATTTTTCTCGTACTTCCGGGAACAATTTCAAAAATGTGGGCTTATAGCGCGATGGCGACACGCTTCCAGAATCCAACGCCGTGTCAAACATGCAAATCGGATAAATAGGAGCGACGGTAAGTGAAATTTCGAAAAACACCTCACCCCACTCCCCCTTCCCCTTCCACGCCGCCGGGACATTGTTGGCCGGCGGCGCGGTCAAGCGGGCACGGGCGAGCCGGGCGGCGGCCGCCGCGGCGCGGCGACGGGCAAGAAGGCTGAACTTTCGGGGGCAGCAAGCCAGACACCCCGTCACTTCGTTGATGCTTCCGTCACTTCGCATCTCAAGATATTTTTTCCCCACATATGAAACTAGTGATGCTGTAATAGGGGTAAACGGTCTCGTATCATCTTTAATAGTAGTATAAAACTATTACCTTATTCACATATTCCGTCTTCCTTCGAATACCATCATAAGAATGTCTGAGATATCACTCAAAACACCGATCCCGCTTTGGTGCTGATTTCAAAAAGAAAAAATCGAACTAATTGCGTAAATATCACCCATATTCCATCTCCTCACATCGTATTTTAGATATATTGTACTTCTAAGATCTTCCATTACCATTTCACTACCGGAAAAAACAAGCGGAGATAACGCAAGAGCTCTTTTATCCTACGATTCGATTTATCATTTCAAAACGGCGTTTGTCACCTTGATAGAATTCACCTGGTTAATCCTTTTCCCAGTAAAATAGCCGAATCGAATTTTTAAAATGTTTTTATACTTGCGGACATATTTGAAAAAGTGGTAAAATAGCGCGCTGGCGAGATGCACCCTGAATCTAACGCCATATCATACACTGAAATCGGATAAATAGACTTCTCTAGTCATGTAAAAAAATGATCTTCAGTAACGTCAAAATTCTGTTTCGCGGTACTGCTTGTCGATCTCATGGCTAAAGTCCGGGTCTAATGTAATTACATATGTTTTGTCTACTGTTCTCATTTTGTAATTTAGGCGAACTGTTGCAATCCTAACAAAATATTTAAATTTTTCGTTACAAATTATGTACTGTATTACGTATTTTACATATTTTGCTGATCATTTAATATCTGCTTAACAGTATATTTATTATTTGCTAATTATTAAGGTATTTTCACAAATTACCAAATTTTCTTGAAATTATTTCCGGAAATATATTTAATTAATTTTGAAAAATAGTTTTTATTTAAATGTGTTTATATTTTTGCAATGAGCATATTTTGTCTAATACTAATTCAGAATTGCTGACATTCCTATGTGCTGCACGTAAAGATTTCGAACAGAGTGCTTCAAAGATTCTCTGTTCGTGTCTGCGTTTTCTACGTGCATCTCTTTGTTTTCATTGCTGATAGAAAGAAATAAAAAAAACAGTAGGCAGAAAAAGTAGTTACTTTTAAATTCGATATAATTAATATTTTATTAATGAAATTTCAAATTGTGAACATTTATTTTACTTTATCTCTCTTCTCAATCTTCATACGAAGAGAAAGTTATATCGTGCGCAGGAAAACTCTCAAAGCCGAGTCCTGATAATGAAAATGTGGATAAATCGTGTTGTTGTATAGTAAATTACTTCCTGTAACTCGTGGTGTACCCAGAATCCATGTTTTGTGGATCCTTAATACCGAAAAATTGATTGACGGAAAAACGTCCATCAGTGTCTCTGGTGTATGTGAACAACACTAGCGTTTACACTGCGTACAAATTTTTCCAAACTGGAAAAAACAACAACAAAAAACAGCTACATCATTTCTGGATGTCTGGAGGAAAATTCTAGCGACCGGCTGCTCTGATTGGAAGTTTTCCGTAGTTTCTCCGATCAACATCAAACGAATGCCGGAGCAATACCCTAACAAACGGACCTCGCGCGATATTTCCTTCCTCTTCCTTGTCCTATCTTCACACACACACACACACACACTAACTTGCACAACACTACCATATATGCTGGGAGACCAGTGGGAGGATTGGAACTTGTCCCGGCTGTGGGCCGTGCACTGCTGGTGGGAGATACCTTGTTAAGAAAGAACCCGGCAAGCCGACAGGTAAATCGGTCGGTGATTTAGAGCTTGTCCCGGCTGGGGTGGTGCCCCGCTGGTGGCAGATACCTGGTTGGGAAGCCCCGCTAGTGGACGGAAGGTCAGCGCCGGATCTCGCCATCGGCATAGCGGGCAACATCTCTTCCACCTCACGATGAAATAAACATGCATTGCACTTACGGGACTAATGACCAAAGCAGTTGACGCGCCCAAAATCACTAACAATCAATCAAAAATTACTCCAAATACTTTCCTTAAATTAATTGTAAGAATAAAGTAAAATACACTCAAGGTGGCATAGCACTTATTTTCATTGCTGACTGATTTTGGGAAAATTGCAAAAGTTCGAATTTTTTTTCGGCGTCTTCCTACAACTACAAAATTGAAGATAGAAATTTTCCCTTAACCCATTAACTCCCAACTTATTTTTTGTTTTATATTTCAATTATATTGATTACATATATTATTGAAGTGAGTATAATACCGGAAATTAAAACAAAACTTAGATTTTACTTCTAGTTTTTTATTTACATGCCGGTCTATAAATAGACCGCTGGGCGGATTACGATTCTAAAAGGAAATATGCAACACGCAATACACTAAACTAAAAACTTTTTTTTAATATTATATTTATTTGTTCTATAAAAACATTTATGTAAGTAACGTTTGATTAGTTTTTTCACAATTTTAAAATAATTAATTTATTTTATAAAGTATGGTAAGGTTGGAAACACTTTCTACAAAGCGTTACATTGCATTTCTGGCAGAAAGTTAGAGGCCTTCCTTTACATCCATCGTACTGACAGTGCCTTTGAGATTCTCGCTTTCCTAAATAGTGGTCTTTCCCATCATACCGCATATCTAACGGAATGTTTCGGTGTGACGACAAGCTTGGCCGACCCACTGTCCGTCGTGTAGCAAACATCTTTAGATATTGCGCAGTAATATTTCTGTGAAATTCCAGAAGATCCAAAGACTCTTTTCCATGAACAGTTCTGTATAGGATCCAAGCATTCACCACTGCCATATTTATCATTCGCGTGAAAAGGGGCCAATACCACTCTTTCCCTCTAATTGAAATATTGTATTTTCCCACAAGCCAGTCGTGGTGATCCACGCCTCCCATGAGAGCATTTTAATTTTTTATTACCTGAGGTTGGCCTATATTTATTCTCGTTCCGGTGGCTTTACTCCACCGACTTGTAGAAGTGATTGGTTCTAAAGTATCAAAATTTGTCCCTACTGAAACAGACTTATTGTCATGCCACCTGACAAAAAATACTTCGCCACTTTCATCAAAAGTATAATCGTACGAACCTCTTGGCAATTTTTGAATTTCTTTTCCTGTCAAAAGTGGGCAGCTTGGAAGTCTGTTTTCTCTTATTGTGCCTGTAGCTCTCATTCCAATTTCTTTCAAATGTACTAAGAGATCTCTGCTGGTAAAAAGTTGTCAAAATACACAGCATGTTTGAACGATCAGAAATGCAGTCCAACATTTTCAAGACCACTCGTGTTCCAAGACACCACATTTTTTCTCCAGTCGCTTTCAGCCTTTCCAATAGATTCCCGTTCTTTTCCACAATACGATCAAAATTGTAGCAATAACCACTGGAACCACCCACAATGCCCACAACTTGTACCCAAATCGAAGGTGTTTTCCCTTTATAAATTGTTTGAGCCTGTATTGTGGACCATAGTACTTAACAATCATCTCGTCAATTGACAAATTCTCTTCGAAACACACCCAAATTGTTGAAATGATGAATTTAGTGTCCGTAATTAGAAATCTGACTTTGAACCTTTGTCTATCAGATTTTCTTGTGCGCTGTTATTGTCACAAAAATGTAGATATCGTTTTATTTTCTGAAAACGATTTCTTGACATAGCGTTCTTCACAATATCGATTCCTAAATCGTCATCTTCTGACCAATACATTCTCTCTGAGGGTAAAGTATGATACCCGGAAAGCAGCAAAATTCCTAGAAACACTTTTTAGTTCATCTACATCTAAGGAAAATTCAGGACAATTTTTTGAAGTTTGTCGCATAATAAACTGATTCTTTCACAATATTTTCAAACATATTTTCGTAGTTAATTATCATTCCGTGAGTTGGAGTGGAGTCAAGTCTTTCAGTGCTTTTTTCAGTTCTTCTTGAGTAATATTGGGACATGAGCGTTGTGTGTCACACAGTGTTGAATACGTAGGTGTGTGCCTTCTTGTATGACGCTTCGTTATTGCATAATTTCCTCTTTTTGGCATTTTGCTTGCATGTTCGGCTTTTGAGATAACATACTGAAAAATGTAAAAGATGAAATAATAGTAAGTCAAGAAGTTCAGAAAATTTATCTAGTGATACCAAATGAATTACATACGACTCTTCATTGCTGCGAGAAGAATAATGTATTTCTAGAGGTCCAGGAACATCATTTGTCATAGCGAAACCCGTGAGATCGTCCGGCGCTTCATCATTGTCGGTCAGTGCATCTGTGGTATCTGGAGTAGGACTACAACATCCACCGTGTCACATTCCTCGTCTAGTTCATCAAAATCTTCATCTAGAATATCAACTATTTCATCTACTGTTAGACCCTTCCTTATGACATTTGACATAATTGCCTGAATTATCACGACATGTATAAACATTACTTTCCATTACGCGTCAATTTTCTCAAGAAATAAAAATTAAAAATTTAACTTACCAATGAAATATTCAAATTCCTTGTAATAATAAATATCCAATATTCGTATAGAAGAGAGTGCACGCACCCAACTCACAAGAACACACTGAAATGGTCGTATGGGTCACGAGTTCTCGCCTACGTGCAGTCATCCACGACAGCTTACCGGAAACCTTCTCAAGTTACTGTCCGCGAAGCGCTGGATGCCCAGCGGTCTATAGATAGATCAGCAGATTTTGCAACGTTGTATCTTCGGGTAGGGCTGGCATAAATTTTACATTGTTGCATAGAATGTTAGCGGAATAACCAGAGAAGATAACAATTGGTCAATTATACTCAAAATATGGAATTCATTCTTGGAGTACAGTTCAAAAACGAAAACTCCGCGTAGTCAATACGACAAGTAGATTAGAAAATTGTTCCTAGGATTTTTAAACATAAGTGTAAAACAAATATATATTTTTTTCTCAATGCACAAGATCCCCAATAACAATGTACACAGATTAAATTTGCCCTGGGTAAAATAACATTCACATAAATGAAATTAATTTCAGCTGATCTATAATAGACCGCTGGGCGTTAATGGGTTAAAATTATATTTGTTCTCCATACTTAGTTCTTTCAAATAAGGTCATGCACATTTTTTGAAATTTTAGTAGTTTTCGCGCAATATTGAGGGCAATTTGTGCAATTTTTAAAAATTACAAGAACAAGATTTTCTCAAAATCGACTTCAACTTTTTCCTTAAACTTTTGGAAAGGATAGTACCTAATGTACTCTGAGATGACATAAACGCCATATTGCTCTATTCCTTTGTTTTTCAAAACTTACAAAAATGTAATTCTTTGACTAGCCTTTCATTTAGTAAATATTTTCTTTAACGGCGATTTGTTCATATTAGGGAACTTTTGCCACCTCGAACGTTATGTACTATCGATCTTTTTGCGCATGCGCAGATTGCACCAAAGTGATGCGACACTTGCCCTCGAATGAGCAAAGATCGTAGTACGTAACGTTCGAGGTGCAAAACTCCCTACTATTACATTTACGAGTCACATGTGGCTTTTACTTATGGTCTTTAAAAGTTCCTGCGACAACTCAGATGTTTTCTGTGAAATTGACTGAAACTTCCGATTGCACAATGTTCAAAACGCCATTTTCTCAACGTGCTTCTTCAAACTTTTCGTACGAATGCTATTTGCATTCTTTTAATTTAAATAAAATTATTTGGCTGTATTTTTTTGATTTTTCAAAAATAAATAATGTTTTTTAAGTTGCTCTCACGCCATTATATTCACTTTCCCAGAAATTTTATACATTATTACATTTTGGTAGTAGAAGTGCTTTAATGTCACCAATGAGTTGTTCGAAAACTCGAAAGATTCTTGTGAAAATTCAGAAGCTTCCATTTTTCGCTTTACAGTACGCCTTAAACGCCATTTCTTAAGAGCGGCTCCAAATTTATCAATGAATATTCCTATATAGGACGAAGTTTTACTCTTCTTAATATCCTAAAAGTAATATTTCGTATCTACCATAAGAAGCTGAAAAATGAGAAAAGTTCAAAAGAAGTATTTTGGGCGGCGATAGATGTTCCATCAAGATGTCAGAATTGGGGAAAGATGGTACAACTGGCCCAGAACCAAAGTATTAGATTAATATGGATAAAGTATGTGCAATTTGTCCTAAGTACGAAAACGTTTTTAAAAATTCGATTCGGTTATTTACTGGGAAAGGAATTACCGGTGAATTCTATCAATGTGCAAACGCCGGGGGGGGGGGGGGGGGTGTGAAATGATAATCGAATCGTAGGATAAAAGAGCTCTTGCGTTATCTCCGCTTGTTTTTTCCGGAGGTGAAATGGTAATTGAAGTCTTAGAAGTACAATATATCTAAAATACGATGTGAGGAATGGAATATGGTGAATTTACGCAATTAGTTCGATTTTTTCTTTTTGAAATCAGCACCAAAGCGGGATCGTGTTTGATGATATCTCAGACATTCGTATGATGGTTGCGAAGGAAGATTGAATTATGTGAAAGGTAATAGTTTTATACTACTATTAAAGATGATAACGAACCGTTTACCCCTATACAGCAGCACTAGTTTCATATGTGGGGAAAAAATATCTTGAGATGCGAGGAACGGAAGCTCAACGAAGTGACGGGGTGTCTGTGGCTTGCTGCCACCCAGAAAGTTCAGCCTTCTTGCCCGTCGCCGCGCCGCGCGGCCGCCGCCCGGCTCGCCCGTGCCGGCCTTGACCGCGCCGCCGCCAACAATGTCCCGGCGCGTGGAAGGGGAAGGGGGAGTGGGGTGGAGGTGTTTTTTCGAATTTCACTTACCGTCGCTCCTATTGTATCCGATTTGCATGTTTGACACGGCGTTGGATTCTGGAAGCGTGTCGCCATCGCGCTATAAGCCCACATTTTTGAAATTGTTCCGGAAGTACGAGAAAAATTTTAAAAATCGAGTTTCCTGCGAGTTTTTTTGGAAAAGGGCTTCGTACGTAAATTCATTTAAACATGAGTCAATGCCGTTTACCAGATCGAAATCGACCATTTGGTTCAGACCGTTATCGTAAGTAAATTTCTGCTGATGGTAGCTGCGATCTATTGAATTTCTACAAGTTTTTTTTCGGGTACATTTAGCCTTAAA
>JAHLJT010009436.1:52476911-52488043 GCA_031308135.1 Acheta domesticus
AAAACAAACTCGTTTGTCCAAATGATTGGTTCCACGTTGTAGAAAGAATTGAGAAAGCCTGCCAATCTCTGTACATTTAGGAAATCCTACCTCGTGTTGCTGTATTTTCCGAATGCTCCAACCCCAAACTCGCTTCTGTCACCCATTCTCTAACCACAAATTCACACCAAGTACAAAATGGTTCGCCTTTAAAGCAACCGAATGATACCGCCAGATGTATTATGCGCGTGCTGGTTGCGAGAGGAGTGGGGGGTTGGTTACTTCGACGGAAGGACTATACGAACTCCCGTCGAGGTGAGTTGGTCCACGTCCTGACGGGGGGATGCAGAGAAGGCTCTCCAAGTGCTCCTTTCTTCCATTTTTTCATCTTCTTGCTTCTCATTGCATGTCATGTACGTTCTTTTCACTCCTTTTTCTTCCTCACTGGCCTTCTCTGTATGCTGAACGCCCACCCATGTGTTTGCCCGTGCATGGCGACCCGTGTCGGAGGGAATGTGTGTCCTGGCAGTTGAGGGACCTGTTTGTTTCCCTATCTAGTCCTAGTGCTACTGTTCGCCTTGCACTAAGGAGTACGTTGATTACGTATTTTGGGGAACATTCCCTGTAGGTTCCAACACACTCGCTTTGGCCCCGGACTCTTCTAGACGGGCGGTCGGGAGCTAACCCCACTCCCGATCAATCGGCTCGGACTAGGGTCTTGTACTGAACTCCAGGGTGAGCGGGGGAATCCACGGCGGTGCAGCGCTGTGTTATTCCCCCACTATATCCTCGTGGCAACCCTGGCACTGCGATGGAGTGTCCCCTTGTTGGGCTCCGTGGTGGGTGGGGACCACGAGGATGAAACCTATTCCATCTATAGGGATTCTTCACCTTTCCCCCCGCCCTCTTCTGCAAGGAAGAGGAGATGTGCAGAGAGAACTATTGACTTGAATAGTTTTTTTTCTAAACAAGAAGATCGACCCAAGAAACCTCGTTTCCTCCTCATGGCATGTGCCGAGGAAGGTAAGACTTTTAAAAACTGTGAGTGCTGTCCGTCTGAGGCGAGCCCATCGAAGAAGCCTATGGGAAAGCTCCAAGCGGTCGTGCGACAAAGGAATGAACCATTCGTTTTGAAGCGCGTACCGACGAGCAGATTGTAAAAATTCAAAATACGAAGCAGATTGCCGGCCCTCCAGGGTAGTAGTCACGGTTCATCCCACCTTGAACCTGAGCAAAAGGCGTAGTAAACCACGAGGACTTTGCTACAGAACGGAGAAGATCTTCTAAACTTTTTTAAGACCTTTGGCGTGACTGAGGTGTACAGGATCGGAAGGAAGAAGCAGGGGGAAAGGGATCCCTACTTCTACCTGATCCTTACTTTTGACCGACCATCCCTCCCGCAAAGGATTGTTACCGCTTTCTACAAACCTCCGTGTGCGGCAGTATGTGCCGACCCCTTTGCGCTGCTTCAAGTGCCAAAAGGTTTGGGCATACCCAACAGCGATGTATGTCTGTAAACGCGGTTTGCGGGAAGTGCGGATCATCATTTCACGACCCACAACCCTGCGACAAACCACCGCACTGTGTCAATTGCGAAGGCGATCACCCAGCCAACGACAGCCAGTGTCCCACATTTCCCGGGAAAGGGAAATCCAAAATATAAGGGTAACCGAAAAGGTTTCCTTCCTTGAGGCGAAGCGTAGGTTCCAAATCAGGAATCCAGTGGACCTATCACGATCTTTTCCAGTGCTGTAAAACCTAAGTCCCCGGGGGTGACAGCGTGTTGTCAAACTCACTGTACCCCAGCGGTAGTTTCGCACTTAGTTGTCAGGTGTCGCCGACAGACTTCCCGGAAGATTCGGCATGTATCCAAGGTGGGAAAATTATCATTCCTACAAAGTACAAAAAACCTGTGCAAAAACTCCACCAGAAATCGACCACTTCCATTGAGACTTCTACTGAAATCGATCTTAAACAGACAGCGCCTCCCAGGAAAAATACGTCATCCAAATCCCGTCCACCTCTTTCTGTCTCTGAGAATCACATCGGACGATCCTCCAGCCCCTGTAGATCTCGGTCACCCGTGGCCAAAAGTTGGGAAAACCCCCCCGACCATATCCAGCAGCAGTCAGGATGACTCTGCTGTTGATGAGGAACCCCACGAGAGTTCCTCTACAACCATTCAGAAGGTGAGAAAGAAAAAAAAGCAACCAAAGAAATAATTTCTTATAATGGCTTTCTCATGGAACTTAAATGGTGTTCGTGCTCACTCAGAAGAATTAAGATTAATAATTTCTCGCCACAAACCATTTATAGTCTGTCTTCAGGAAACTCATCTTCTCCCTCATCATCCCCTGTCTCTTCGCGGATTTAATATCTATCGGTTCGATCAAGACGACGGACTTCGTGCTCACGGCGTCATCGCGGTACTCATCCGCGACTCCCTGTTCTCGGAGGAACACAACGTTCGAACCGACCTCCAAACAGTTTGCGTTCGGGTACACCTACCATCCTTCTCTTCTACGGTGTGTAGTATATACATTCCCCCTGGCCAAGTCGTGTCACAAGAGGAACTCGAAGATGTTTTTTCTCAGTTGCCCGCCCCTTTTCTTATTGCGGGGGATTTTAATGCCCACAATCCCCTTTGGGGTGGCACGAGGACCTGCCCGAGAGGTTCTCTCCTGGAAAATATTATTGACCAGCAAAACTTAATTCTTCTGAATTCCGGGAATCACTTATTTCTCCATGGCGTCAAACTCCTTCTCGTCAATCGATCTGACACTCTGCAGTCCATCCCTATCTACCATGGTAGAGTGGACTGTACTCGATGATCTACATGGGAGTAACCATTTTCCCACTTTGGTCCACTTTAATGTCCCTAATTTAGATGTCATCCACCCTCCTCGCTGGCTATTCCATCGAGCCGACTGGAATACATTCAGCGAGAAAATTATAATGCCAGACCACTTTCAAATAATATCGATACCTTGGTGGCCCAATTCACCGATGCCCTTCTTCGCGCAGCCACCATTGCAATCCCGACGTCTACGCGTCGGCCACGACGCGTCCTTGTGCCTTGGTGGAATGCTGACTGTGCCACCGCGGTGCGTGACCGAAAGCAAGCACTCGCGAGGCTCAATAGGTTCCCCACCGCATCAAACCTGATCGATTTCAAAAGAAAGCGGGCCAGAGCCAGATTAGTAATACGGGAAAGTAAGATCGCTTCCTGGAGAGCCTTTATTTCTTCTCTTTCTTGCCATACCCCGCCTAAAGTAGTATGGCGAAAGATCCGACAGATCGGAGGAAGATTTTCCCCACCATCTGTCCCAGGACTTCTTATTAATGGAAATCTCATTACTTCTCCAGAAGAAGTAGTTGAAGAACTGGCCTGTCATTATGAAAATACCTCCAGTTCCTTACACTACTCCCCTAGCTTCTTGAAAACGAAGAGTAGAATGGAGAAATGCAGATTGGACTTCTCAACTTGCCTGGAGGAAGATTATAACGCCCTTTCTCCATGGATGAATTTTCCTGTGCGCTCGCCCGTGGGAAAGATTCTGCTCCAGGACCAGACCAGATACACAACCAAATGTTAAAACACCTGCCGGAAGAGGCACGTATTTTTCTCCTCCGTATCTTCAACAAGATTTGGATGGAACATACCTTTCCTAGGACCTGGCGCGAAGCGATTATTATTCCTATTCCTAAAGAAGGAAAGGACAGGACAAAGCCGTCAACCTACCGCCCAATCTCGCTCACAAGCTGTATATGCAAACTTCTGGAGCGAATGGTGAACACGCGTTTGGTCTGGCACCTGGAACAGAGAAACCTACTTACACCCATCCAATGTGGTTTCAGGAAGAACAGGTCAACCATGGACCACCTTGTCACCCTTACCACACAGATCTCCACTGCTTTCGTGCTACGTCAACACCTGGTAGCAATTTTCTTCGATATAGAGAAAGCATATGATACTACCTGGAGGTACGGCATTCTTCGCACCATCCATTCTTGGGGTCTTAGGGGCCGGCTCCCCCTTTTTTTAGTAGCCTTTCTTTCCTCAAGATACTTCCGCGTTCGCCTTGGTGACAGGGTATCCGCCAGCCACCGTTTAGAAAACGGAGTCCCTCAGGGCTCAATTCTGTTTGCCATCGCTATCAATAGTATAGCGTCGATAATCCGAGAGCCGGTGAAAGCATCGCTCTTCGTTGACGACTTTGCCATTTTCTGCTCTTCCAAGAGTATTCAAGTGATAGAGAGACAATTACAACTTGTCCTCAACAAATTGCAGGAATGGAGTGATGCGACAGGTTTTAAATTCTCTGCATCAAAAACTAACTGTATGCACTTCTGCAGGATTCATCATCTCCATAACCACCCCGATCTTTTCTTGGAAGCCATCTTGTACCTTTTGTGGACTCGGCGACTTTCCTTGGGCTTACTTTCGATAAGAGCCTAACTTGGCGAAATCATATACGTAAACTGAAAAGCCGATGTGTCTCACCTCTGAACCTCCTCCGCACCCTTACAGGCAGCTCTTGGGGAGCAGACCGTGTGTGTCTCTTGCGTTTGTATAGAACCCTCATCCGCTCTATTTTAGATTATGGATGTATTGTATATGGGTCAGCGTCACCATCAACCCTCCGGCCATTAAATACCATTCACAACGCCGGTGTAAGGATTAGTACAGGCGCCTACCGCGTCTGGATATGAGATAATCATATCCGGATCATTTATTCTTATACACGGATGGTTCATCGTGCAGCGACGCGGTGGCATGTGGTTTTTACTGTATCAGGGCCACCAAATCATTTCGGCTTCACCCCAAGTGCAGTATATTCACTGCCGAAATGTATGCAATTTTTGAGGCCCTAAAATACAATTGAATACAATACAATTGAATCAACAACGTTGCGGCGAGTAGTTATCTGTTCTGATTCTCTCAGGTCTCTTCAAGCTGTCTCCCGTCCTTCGTCAGACTACCTGACTTTATCCGTTCAAAGCCTGATTCATCGTCTTCTGTCCCGCCGCTATGACCTGATACTTAGTTGGGTCCCAGGCCACGTGAGTATCAGAGGGAACGAACTGGCCGACCAGGCGGCGAAATCAGCGACTCGTAAAATTCGTATCGACATCCCTTCTGTGCCATTGTCCGATGTTCAGGCTTTCTTGAAACGAACCGTGCTTAGCGCGTGGCAAACAGAGTGGCACAATAGCACTTTCAAACTAAGTGCGATAAAGAATTCTGTGTATCCCTGGTGCTCCTCATCACGGTCCTGTAGGCGCGAGGAAGTTATTTTAACCCGTCTTCGTATCGGACACTGCCATTTTTCTCACGGTTTCATTCTTCGAAATGAAACTCCCCCCATCTGTGACTCGTGCAAGACCGTTCTTTCCGTGGAACACGTCCTGCTATACTGTAGGAAATTTGTTGGCAGTCGACGAAGACATGACCTGGGCAACTCGCTACAAGTGGTGCTCGGGGATGACGATTCTGCGCTCTCAAAACTTTTTTGTTTTTTGAGAGAAAGCAGAATATATAATTTTATTTGAAAGATAACAATGTTTTATGTTTTTTGGCCCCTTTACAGCGAATTTTACGTTTTAAGATAAATTTTACGCCCCTTTTTCTATTTTCCTTCTGCCATTTCTACATGTATGCTTGAAGCAGAATTCGAGCCTTCTTTTTAGCCAATGTACATGCTTTTAAACAGTGAGTAAGTTACATATGCAACACTGAATATTCTTTTCTCCAAATACTCTGGCATGGGCGCAAATGACCACAGCAGTCGAAGCGCCCTCTAAACCCTATTCAATCAATATAACAAACTTTCCTCTCATTTTTCGATGTTAAATAATTTGTATTATACGGGAGCGAACTTGTCTCCCTACTGAAGTTTTGTGAACAACGTTCGTCGCTAACATTTATTTTTAATTCAACTAATGTAAAGAAGTGGGGGTAGGGGTAAGTATTCCAGGGCTCAAGAAAACGTGCGGGTATAGTATCAACAGCACTAAATTCTGTGGGTTGCGGGTTCAGATTGGTCGGTTTTTTAGTTTTTTATTGCTTGTGTCTATTGCTCTATCCAGTAAGACCTTTCGGCAGCATGTTATTATACCAAAAGTAATAATATGAAGTAAAATCGCTGTTATTTTCAGCAGCATTACTATACAATATTTTCTCTATACTATGTAAATAGTAGGGGACGAAGTGAAAACAGTTGCTATCTTACTATGGGCTCAAAATGTATGATAAAATCGACAGGATATAAGACATTATGTTATTGATGATACCTATACATTTTCATCTGGTATGTTGATAAAACAGGAATGTCAAATCGATTCGATGCTTTTAAGTGAACGAATAAAATGAGGGAAGTTACCTACTTGACTTGAAATATGAACTTTGGAGTACTTGATCTTCCATTAGTTTTCGTCTGTTGACATTGGCTCTGCTATTTTCGATTCTCGTATTGATTCCATTACTTCTTCTTAATAGATATTACCAGAGGATTAATCTACTTTGCCCCAACGTAAATCGTCTCCATTTTAAGAGCTCATTTTCTTAAAAGCTCATCGTTCTTTAGAAATCTTCTCCTCTAGTGCTGGGGTCCGTTTCCTATTAACCAAGCGAACAATGGTCATTGTTAACAAAGTTCTGAATCACCAAAATGTCAGATAGTTGAAGGGACCCAGATTTATAAAATCCATTGCAAACGATTTACACACCTCGTTTTTGGCGATCAATTACGAAAGGAAGAGCAGTTGAAA
Source organism: Acheta domesticus (assembly GCA_031308135.1). Classification (NCBI taxonomy): domain Eukaryota; kingdom Metazoa; phylum Arthropoda; class Insecta; order Orthoptera; family Gryllidae; genus Acheta; species Acheta domesticus. Next base: position 52,483,662 of record JAHLJT010009436.1, read on the forward strand.
AGTTCTAGACATTCACTATAAGGACAATCTAAACCGCCAGAAACATTTTTTCATAACGTACAGTGTTCGATTTCATTATTTCATAGTGGGCATTTATGATCAAGTTTGTATGTTCTGGTAATTTTCTTGAAATTTTGTATTTAAGTGAATGTTTTTCTGAGTTTATCTTTTAAAATTTTTATTGCTTTTAGTTACATTATTGATCTTTAAGAATAATCTTATAGTATTTAAATTCATCTCCAGGTGGTTTTAGTTCTCGTGGGTTGTCGCCAGAGGGCTATGTTTCATTATGCGGTTTGGTCCGGGGCATTATGCGGTTTGGTCATGGATGTGGATGATGTGTTACATACCCTGACAATATCAGCTATCTTATTTTAAAATGATTGTAAATTGTCAATTTGTTATTTTCTTTTTCTACTAAAAAATATTTCATTGTATTTCAAACATTGCGCCGTTGAGAATTCGATTCTTCACAAGGATGAACGAATCAGTCTGAAATGCCGCCTTGCCTGCACTGAGAATCAGACGCACACTGACCCATTACATCCGGGGTGCCTACGAAAAAGCTATCGTTTTACGAAACTTCATTGTTCTCTTCGGTGTTTGTAACAGAACGAGGTTAATTAATGAACATTGTCGTTTTATTTAAGTTTTATTACCTTATTGTAAGGCATTTAGCAACTATATATTTGTAGCCAATTTAGGTTAGGGATTGTGCTGGTTAAATGCACAAGGGTATGTGACTGCAATCCACACCTGTGCCCCGGAATGGCGACATCACGCGATCCAAAGTGCCTACATAATTATGGAGTCGTATTTTTGTGCCATGGACAAATTATAGCACATGAGAAACAGTTAAAAATATATGAAAAAAATATGAGAGGATAGAATTTCATTTAAACAGCCAACACAGGTTATGTTGAGCAATGCAACGGTGATATAAGGGAAAATAGGGAAATTGTGTCACACTTCATTCGAGTTGAATGCTTTTTTGGGACACAAGGGCTTGTATTTTCTGGCCCTAATGAAAATAGGGGATCATCAAATAGAGAAAATTTCATGGAATGTATAAGTGAAATGATGAAAAACTGACAAGGACGATATGAAAATTCCAGTGTTTCATACAATCTCACTAAGAAATTCAGATTCATTGGATTTCAAGTGTGAGCTCGGTTATGTCCCATGAAATTAAAAATGAAATTTCTAAAGCCTCTTTTGTCTCCGCCATACTGGATGAAACCCTTGATGTAAGGACAACTGTCAACTGTTTTTCATTATATGTAAATTGATTGATTTTCTCTTTCCTATTATATTTTTATTATAGATCATTGTTCTCCTTTTTATAAATTATGCCAATTCTACGTGGTTTCAAAATCATATGAATTGGACAATTTTGAAAATCATTGGGTTTCATAGTCCTCTTATTATTATTATTGCGTCTAGGCAGCGCGGCGCGGTGTAACGGTAGCGCTTGACCTCGGGCGGCCAGCAGCTCTCCTTCGGTGCGGCCCGCTGTTGCGGAGCAAAGAATGGGCGGGCGACGCGGTGCGTCGTGATACGTGGCCTCGTAGCTCTGCTTCTCTTGCTCCACGCATGCGGTCCGTCTTCGAGTTGTATCGGCAGCTTTGCAGTCCAATCGATGATGCTTCCGAAAATTTCTCGGCGGAGTCCAGACCGTTGGATGTGGCCTTTACGTAGTGGCGGGTCGGATTCTTCGTTCTGAGCGGGCGGTGTGTCGTCTCTTCACGAAATGCACAAAATGGCTTCTCTGGCTTTCTTTGTGTTTTTCCGCAGGAACTTGCTGCTCTTTCGCTCCCGAAGAATATTGGCGTCACTGGTAATAAAGTTCTGTCCAGATTCCGTTACACGCGCAACGTGAATATTTGCGAGTTATTTCTTGGTGCTTCGCGTGAACACCTTTTTCGTTACACGCGCACACAATAACTTGCAGTGAGAACGTTTTATTTCTCAATCTACGTGGCGTGGCGGCCCGATAGAACTTCGGCCTTTTTCAAACGATACTTGAACTCTCACGTCGAACACTCCTCACACCATGACCGTTCGTGTTCGCTGCTAAGAACTTTCTTCTTCTGCCCTGCTCGGCGAGTCTTTTACAACTACTCTGCTCGGCGATTCCGTTACAACTCCTTTCTTCTCCTTCGATGCCGTAGGGGCGACAACTGTTCCCCTCTCGCCCCCTCCAGCGACCGCTGATAAGACGGCGGTGTCGCCGCCGCCGTTACGCGATCTCTCGGCGAATCTCGGAGATGATGTTTTACTAATCGAATATTTGTTAGCGACTGAGCAAGCTCAGGATCGCTACAATACCCTACTTGCATCTACTAATTTGTTTTATTCTTATTCAAAATATATTTCTGTTTTTATCGCTCACACCTCAAATTTTAAACTCTGCTAATTTAAGTCAATATACATTAATGGACAAAACAGTTGAAGAGGGAAAATTAATATTTTCGAAAACATTAATTAAAAATTAAATTTGATAAAAGCGTAGGCCTATATTTCTTTCACAATATTGTTTATTTTTTCTGTTGTTGATTTTTTAGACAAGTCATTTTTAGACCATAAGTCATTTCAGAAAAATAATTGTTATATCTTGTTTATCCTACTTCTCTTATTTCTTGGAAGGTGAATGCACTTCATTTTGATAAAGGTAAAATTCGCTGAAAGTCCTTATGCTTTGAAGAAAGGTCACGAAAGGAGCTGCAGGGTAGTAGGGGACGGCCGAGACTCAAGAAAGCGCCATCCTCACGAAATTACCAGGGTGTTCTGCATGTAAATTCAAAAGAGAGAAGGCAGAAGGCTCGAGAAAAATTGCTAGGGGCAATAGCAAAGGGTTTAGAAACGAAGTCAAAGTATCGGAAAGAGAACTCTTACACCTTTTCATGTTCTTCGTCAAAAAGAAGAAAGAAACAGTATAGGCAAGGAGTTAACGGCTGTATAGGAGTATACAGTAAGGAGATAAGACTGTGTCTTGTTAGGTTTGGTTTTAGTTTTACCTATGCCACTTTTTTTCGTTATCAGCAGTGACTGGGTTAAGTTTTCAAGTCAACGTGCTCAGTCATGATATTTCATTGAAAAATCTGGGAAACAATACTTTTCTTAAAGTAATTAGTAATTTCAACAACTTAATTGATATCTTGGACAAGTTGAAGCATTTGTATGAAAACTAGGAGGAATACTCTTGTTGGACATTCAGTGCTGGAAATCCTATTTTGAGCACGTGAGTAAAAGATGTCGATGATGTGTCCTAGCAAATTAATTTCATTACTAAACATATTTGATTTATTAATCATTAAACAACAGTGTTACAGATTCAGTGATGATTTGTCTTTCTGCAGTATTTTGCGTGTTATTGCCTCTCATGTATACACATTTTTGAGAAAAATTGGGATATGTTGTCTGTTTACAACTGCGAACTAGAACAAGCAGATGAGAATGTTTTGAAGTGTGCTAAGGAGAAATTCAAAACCTTGCAGATTTTATTCAGGTTGCATACTTTTTTTTTAATTATTTATTTAAGGTCGCATTAGAAACAGCTAGGTCATTGGAGATCACAGTTACAAGAATACAGTATATTACAAAATATAGAAAGTTTTATTAACGTTAAATGGAATTTAATCAAATCATTCTTAGACCACAAGGGTGAAAATGTAGTTGGCACAGCATACAATCGTCCGGATGCTGCTACTTCACCTCGTGTTTTGTTGTTTATAAGTTATAAATTTCCCTCCTATATTATTTCAGTAATATAGATGAGTTTTGCGGCTCTCACAGGCAACCAATTTTTACTTTCCCGTATACGTACGTATATACGGAGTAATAGTATAGGGAAAGTATATGTATGATGCCGAAAATCGATTTCGAGATTTTAAGCGGAAAAACACGATTTGGGGGTCCCTGATACCGAAAAAAGTGTTGTTTTTTGTCAAAACGTACCCGTCCGTTTGTCCGTCTGTTTGTTCCGTCCGTTCATCTCGCCGTCCCTACCGGACGTCCCTCCGGACGGTCTGCCCGTCCGCCCGGCCGTCCGCCCGGCGTCCGCCCGCACCAGCCGTTCACCCGCCCAGCCGTCCGCCCGTCCGCCCGCCCACGCCGTTGCACACCGCCCAGCCGCCGCCCGTCCGCCCGTCCGCCCGGTCCGCCCGTCCGCCCGTCCGCCCGTCCGCCCGTCCGCCCGTCCGCCCGTCCGCCCGTCCGCCCGTCCGCCCGTCCGCTCCGACCCGCCCGCCCGCCCGTCCGTCCGTCCGTCCGTCCGTCCGTCCGTCCGTCCGCCCGTCCGCCCGTCCGCCCGTCCGCCCGCCCGCCCGCCCGTCTGTGAACAACACTAGAGCATAGTTTTTTTAACGTGCGATTTCTTCCAA